>APFE031196317.1:0-25053 GCA_000404065.3 Pinus taeda | reverse complement strand
TATGACTTTTGTAACTTAGTTTAGCTTAATCGCTTAATTATTTCCAATCATGGAATATGAAAATGCTTTTCCTCTATGTACTCACATAATGATCCAAGTGGATATTGGTGGCCACCCACCTATTCCACGTGGACCCCCACCATTGTTTCTTTCAGTTTTTCAGTTTCCTTAATTGTAGCACAGTTTACTATTTTTGGTAGTTTTTTGGGTCCTGAATTTTCGGAGCCATTTTGAGGCCCTAAACGACATTTTTTTGGCAATATTCCTTTAAGTGATCTCGTTGAGATCACATTTTTATTTTTAGTCGTCAGGGAGATCTTTCTAATGAGGTATCATGCACATCAAATAGAGATAATATGACTAAGCTACGATCCTGGGAAGTTGGCTATCCAACTAACCTCAACGGGGCCCATAAACTCTTGGTGTTACATCTCCTCGGGTTAGGGTTTTGGTTTTTTAGGTTTTTCTATTATTGTTCAATAATAAAAATTCCCTTGAGCCTCATTGTAACTCAGTTCATAGGCATGTAGCCACCACATATCTTCTCAGAGATAAGCTACCATCGCTCGAGCTAGTCTCATTTCCATTCTGTTTGTAATCATATTTCATTATTTGATATTAATGAGAGATAGTGTTATTTCTGCTGAATCTATGTATTTATGGTTATATCTGTAATTTGTTACATTCCTATTTAAATTCAAAACAGTGGTATCAGAGTGATCTGTTATTTCTCTGTTTTTCTTTGCATGTCCCCAATGAGGTCGGGATATAAGGAGTTATGGCTCGAACTGGTCGAACCTTTGCAAGACCAACCTCGGAAATCCCAATGGCCTCCTGTGGGGGAAGAAAAGAAAGACAAGGGAGAAGGAGATTCTATCAAAATATTGCTCGAGGAGGCTCTCGAGAAACAAAGGAACGCGATGTTGGATAACTTTGTCTAGATCCTTCAACGGTTGCCCACTGGCAATGCTTCCACATCCAACAGTCACTCTAGAGGCTCCACACCTTTTAAGGTACAAGTAAACTTTGACATTCCCATATTTGAGGGCCAAATTGATGCAGACGTAGTAGATAAATGGTTGAATCTACTAGTAGGATATTTTTCTATTCATGATTTTTCCAGCCAATAAAATATTACTTTTGCTCTTCTCAAAGCCACCCCCCATATCAAGGACTAGTGGGAAACCTATTCTGAGTAGAAGGATGAAAGTACGACCTCACTATTTTCAACCACTCCCACTTGGAATTCATTCCGGGATGCCATCAAGGAGCACTACTACCCCACCAGGAGCTACGAGGACAAATACATAAAGTGGACCATGCTACGACAGGGAAGGGACCAAGACGTGCCAAAGTTTACCAATATTTTTCATACCCTTCGTACAAAGTTGGGTATAAAGGATTCTGAGAAACATTTGGTACTAAAGTACCATGGCTACCTACATAGATACATCCAGGATGAGTTGGAGTTCTTGGACATATCCTCACTTGGCACAATGTACCGATACGCTGTCATGATCGAGTAGAAGTTTAAATAGAAGAAGCGAGACTTTGGATCTGCAAATCTGAAGCAAGGGAAAGGTGCCCCCAAACTGTAGAACAAAGGACAAAGCTAAGGTGGGACGGCCCAGGACAACCCACCAAGGCCACAAGCAAAGGAAAACACTGCGAAGCTGAACAAGGACACGAGAAAGTGGTGTGACTTCCATAAGAGCTCCACCCACAACACAAGTGGGTGTCAGGCCAAGCAGTCACTGGTGGCCGAATTGAAGGCTTCAGAATCAGATGCATGTTCCAAATCTGAGTCAGAACCCGACAAGGGGAATGACAATGGGAATCAGATTATTGATGCGAAGCCCAATGCCATCATCACCACCACAAAGATCCATAAGGAGGAACTCGAAGATCCAGAGGAGGAGGAGCGTCTCTTCCACTCCTAGATGTGGGTAAAGGGCTCCCCGCTACAGTTCATTGTCGACAAGAGGAGGCAAAAGAACCTCATTGCAGCAAAGGTTGTGAAGTGGCTAGGCTTACTGACCACAACACACCGACAATCGTACACCATCAGGTGGCTTCACCAAGGACGAGATCTGCATGTGAGCCAACAATATCGCCTTCCATAGATCATCAAGCCCTTCAGGGATGAGGTATTATGTGACGTTGCTCCCCTTGATGTTTGTGATGTATTGTCAGGCCAACCATACTTGTGGAAGAGACATGTTGTGTATGAGTTAAGGCCTTGCATTGTTATTGCTATAGTGGGAAATAAGTTGTATAGGATACCGGAGGTAGCACCACCTACCACCATCTCTCTGGTTAGTGCAAAGCAATGCAGTAAACTCATTTCAAAAACTGGGAAATTTGTTTTCATGATGATACACCCTCAAGGAAAGAAGAAGACGGTGGTCATGACCTCTAGACAGGGCCCCTTCGCACAGAAACAACATATGGACAAGGTTGTGGAGGAGTACGAGGACATCTTCACCTCCCGGCAGGGGTGTCTCTGCACTGTCAGGTCAAGCACTCCATCGATCTGACCCCAGGTGCGTCGTTACCAAATGGACCAATCTATCGACTCTCCTTTATGGAGAATGATGAAATCAAGAGGCAAATTCAGGAGCTGCTGTAAAATGGTCACATTTGATTGAGTTCATCGCCCCGTGGGTGCCCGATTGAGTTGGTACAGAAGAAGGATGGGACTTGAAGACTCTGTATTGACTATCAAGCGCTGAACAAGATTACTGTCCGGAATAGGTACCCGATCCCACAAATTGATGACCTTCTGGACCAACTCAAAGGGGGAAAATATTTTGGCAAGATAGACTTGAAGTCTGGATATCACCAGGTACCAATCAAACCCTTCGATATGTGGAAGACTATCTTCAAATCCAAGGAGGGCCTTTTCGAATGGTTGGTTATGCCTTTCAGGTTGATGAATGCTCCTGTAACCTTCATGAGGCTTATGGATGACATATTGCATCCATTCACCAACTCATTTGTAGTGGTATAATTGGATGACATCCTGATCTTCAGCCAGAGTTGGGAAGAGCACCTCCACCACATCCTACAGGTTCTCCAAACACCGCAGCAACACAAGATGTGTGCCAATTTGGAGAAATGCACTTTTGGCATGACCTAGGTTCAGTATCTGGGATACATTATCGATGAAAGGGGGTGCATGTGGATCCAACCAAGATCCAAGTCAATTGGGATTGGCCAGCCCCAACCACTCCGATGGAGCTCCGCAGCTTTCTAGGTCTTGCCAATTTCTACCGCAGGTGCGTGTTGGGGTTCTCTCATATCACTTGGCCCTTGAGTCAAGTCACCAAAGGAGGAGCGAAAGTAAAATTATTTTGGTATGAATCTCAACATAAAGAATTTGCATAGTTGAAACATTACCTCTACTCTGCACCAGTGCTCACATTACCAGACTTACAATAACCATTTGAGATCGAGACAAATGCCTCTGACTATGCTATTGGGGCAGTCCTTACTCAATAAGGGCATCTAGTGGAATATCACAGTGAGACACTTTCAGACACAGTCCGGAAGTATCCCACTTATGAAAAATAGATATATTCCATTGTGCAGGCCTACCGATAATGGAATCATTACATTTTGGGGAAGGAAACGGTCATCCACACAGACCACCAACCCCTGCAGTTCATACATATGCAAGGGAAGTTGTAGAATGATTGCCATCAGAAGTGGTCCACATACTTGCAACAATTCCATTTGAATATCAAGTACAAGAAGGGCAACACAAATAATGTTGCAGACTGCCTCAGCCGACCATCGATCATGGCATTAACCACCGTGCTCAAATCTTGTGGGCACGAGACTTCTGATTGGCCACCTCTCTACAAAAACAACCCAGAATTCGGCCACACATACCACACACTCTTGGAGGGTCAGCAAGTTCCAGATTTTCACCTTCAGGATGTTCTATTATGCCACTTGGGACACCTTTGTGTTCCTTCAAGCGAGTGTGTGAAGCTGATTTGGAAAGCAAACTATAGTCGAGCTGCTAGGCATTTTGAGGTCAAGAAAATGGTGCCAATACTGCAGAAGTATTTATATTGGTTGAATCTTCGACAAGATCTCAAGAAGTACATCAGATCCTACACTGCCTACGCCATTTCTAAACCGACCATAAAGAAGCAAGGTCTCTATACTCTGCTGCCTACCCCTAGTTGACCTTGGGAATCCATCTCCATGGATTACATGTCAGGCCTTCCTACTACTAAGCATGGCAATGATTGTGTTTTTGTAGTCATTGAAAGATTCTTGAAGATAGCCATTATGGCGACTTGCAAGAAGAGTATCACAGTAGAAGCCAATACTAAACTCTTCTTTGAATGAGTGTGGGTACACTTTGGGATCCCATAGTCTATCATCTCATATCGGGACAGCAGGTTCCTCAGTACATTTTGGTCCAGTATTTCGTCGATGTTGGACACAAAGCTCACTAAGTCCACAACTTTCCATCCCCAAGCTAATGAATAGATAGAGATCATCAACAGGATGATTGTACACATTTTGCGCTTGTACAACTGAAAGAATCTACGTACATGGGATGAGAGCCTCCCCTATGTCCAGCACAACTACAACCGGGCTCTCCACAGCTCGATTGGCCACAACCCTTTTTAGGTGGGCTTGGGATTCCAGACACTATGTCCCATCGATGTGGCCATAGCAATTGCAGTGACTCAAGCAAATTCATCTCATGTCTAGTCCGAAGCCGATGAGGCAAATAACCTCATTGAGCACATTCAACATATCCACCAACAAGTCCATGACATATTGGATAAAGCCAATGCTAAGTACAAGCAGCGACATGATCAACATCGGGTGCCACACAAGTTCCATGTGGGCGACAAAGTTTGGCTACATCTGCAAAAGGAGCGCCTCGCTGGGCTCCACTACAAGATTCACCCGCTTTGATATGGGCCATACACCATCACCAAGGTTGTGGGAGATAATTCTTTTGATCTCAACATTCCCACATTCCTTGGCCTGCACCCAGTGTTCAATGTGGAGCGCCTTCGGCCGTACTTTCCACCATTATTGGACACATCTGACATTGCAGAACAACTCACACCAACAGAGTTAAATCTAGATTGCATGGAACAAGTTGCAACTGATCAAATCATGGACACACAGATCAAGAACACTCGCCATCAAAAGATTCAACTGTATCAAGTTGTCAAATCTGGACAACTTCTGCACCAAGAAAAATGGCTCACTAGGGACCAAGTTCAGCAGAAGTTTCCCCATCTCATGGAGGAACTCAACGCAATGGAGACCATTTCTTCCAAAGGGGGGAGGAATGATCCAGGTGGATATTGGTGGCCACCCACCTATTCCATGTGGACCTCCACCATTGTTTCTTTCAATTTTTTAGTTTCCTTAATGGTATCACATTTTACTATTTTTGGCAATTTTTTGGGTCCTAAACTTTTGGAGCCGTTTTGAGGCCCTAAACGATATTTTTTTGCAATATTCCTCTAAGAAATCTTAACGAGATCACATTTTCAGTTGTATTCCTCGGAGAGATCTTTCTAATGAGGTATCATGTGCGTAAAACAGAGATAATATGACCACGCTATGACCCCGGGAAGTTGGCTGCCCAACTAACCCCAACGGGGCCCATAAACTCTTGGTGTTACATCTCCTCAGGTTAGGGTTTTGGTTGTTTAGGGTTTTCTCTAATTGTTCAATAATAAAAAGGCCCTGAGCATCATTGTAACTCAGTTCAGAGGCATGTAGCCACCACATCTCTTCTCAGAGATAAGCTACCATTGCCCGAGCTAGTCTCATTTCCATTTTGTTTGTAATCATATGTCATTATTTGATATTAATGAGAGATAGTGTTATTTCTATTGCATCTATGTATTTATGGTTATATCTGTAATTTTTTGCGTTCCTGTTTAAATTTGGATCACATAAAAGACATGTCTTAAAGAAATGTAGTGAGTCATTTGAATGGTTCTCTTTCTTCTTAGATAGTGTGCTCTTTTCAGCTATGGTGGTGAGGTGGTGTACAATTACTAACAAGTGGTTCTTTAGTACTTATGATCTAGGGAAGTTTTAAATTTTGATTGTGATGTCCACGTAAACAAAAAGCATGCAAAATCTCATCATGGAACATATCTTGAACATACAGGTTATACCTCCAGTGTAGACAAGGAAAGGTAGCATGTTAATTTTAGTTTCAACCCAAAGAGAATCTACATTTTTTCTGAAATCTCAATCTTGGTCAAATATGGATAGCCAATTGCCATCTAAATGTTGTGGCTTCTTCCAAATCAAAGAAATTAGTGGCACCAGGTCACTCTTACTTTTCCTCTTGCATATTTCCTTCTATTCTAACTTATAAGAAATTGGAATGCTTCTTAAATAGATTCTTTTGGCAAGCAGGGTGGGAAGCAAGTACTTCTTGGATATTTTCCTGAGATAATAGGTACATGATGAATTCTTAAAGATATCTCTGGTGGGATGATTCCTTATTGATATACAGTTTTTACCGAACTATAGAGAAAATATATCTCTATCTTTTTATCCTATTTTCTATGAGTAATATACACAACTAGAGGTTGTGCTTGCAACAAATTCATTTCTAGAGACATGTATGGATATGTGCCTTGGAAAATTCTTGTTTAGGATTACATACAAACTTACAAAGTGATATTCATGCAAGTGCAAAATGTTTCTTTCAAAAAACTCCAATCTAATTGGTGCAATTGAACCCTAGATAAGGTATCCATAAAATAATTTGACAGAATGGGCATATAGTTTCTATTTCTATTAGGGAAGAGGTCTATCACAGTTTTTCCCACACATGGAATATTTCTAGGACATAGAGTTGTGTAACTGGTTTCCTTGGATAACTATCAAATGTACTTAAAGCTTCTTGATAGTAGACAAACAAGCCTTCACACACATTTTTTTACATTTTTTAAATGAATTTGGATGCTTAGGATGTCCATTGTATGATCCCCTTACAAGTCATTCAAAAATAAAGTTAGTCAATCTTGATGGCTTAAGATTTATAATTTGACAAAGCATTTAGAAATCTCACTCTTCGTTAAGAACTACAACGCTTGGATAACTGGTTAAAGATTGCCTCAATCACACATGTTTTACATCAAATTCCTATTGATGTCCACACATAGGCTTTGATCTGAACTATTGTGTAAACTTTTTCTATGACAATGGTTCATTAAGATAATTCATTGAATATCGGTACGAAACAAAAGGCTTATTTATGACATCTAAATTCTCTTAGCAACGAATATAAAACATTATTTTGCTAGATATACGAAAAAGGAAAAAAAAAATCAATTTAGAAACCCTATTAGTGTCTCTTTACACATTTTGGGGAAATTTATAGTATTTAATAAATCCAGTGATGTATTTATCAACAATGTTTCTAGCGCGGTCATGAATTTAATCTACTACGTAAGAACAAAAAAATGTATATCCAAAAATCTACTACGCTAAATCAGAAAACAATGTAACCCTACCATTGCATCCCTAAACACCCTAACCCTGAATTCAATCTGTTCGAAGTCGCGTAATAAAACTATCCATGGATCGATCTCAAATTTTGACCCTCATAGCATCACACTCACTTTCAACTTCTCAGTAGGGAAGTTTGTGTTTGCATTGAGCATGTCAACAATCAGGTCCCATCGCACGCAGATCTTAATCTTGATAGAATTCACAGGCATGTCAGCCTTCAAATTCAAGTGAATAATGGTCTTTTCTGTTGTTCTTTGAGCATGGAGACCACAACACTAATAAGCTAATCAATGAAGTGGTGTTCTTGCAGCCTAGTACAATACTGGCAGGGCACTCCTACAAACCTTTGTGCCCGAGTACGACACAATGAGATGGTTTTTGTCGAGATAATTCACTAACGTATTGTCTCGGGCTATGTAGCCCTGGTAGTGGCCGTCGCAATATGTTAGTTGTATGAACAATCTAAAACTATTGCTTAACATTCTAAAACCATAGAAAATTTGTGAATTTTTTTAGTAGGGAGAAACTAATGCATATAAACCATCACTATATGTAGCTTACGAGTGACATAACAATTTTTATTATTATAACATAAAAGTGATATGATAATTTAGATTTTTTTTATTAGTTTGTAGTTTGCTGGTGAGGAAAGTTGATACGACATAATTAATGGTCTTATCTTATTCGTATCCAGTGGAGTATGGTTGATTATTATAATATTTAAAAGTAATGTGATAATTAATCTATGCTATATGATATTAAAGGTTTTATTTTTTGGGTTTGGCTTAAGCAAACATGTTAACCACCTAAGATCTACAGGAATTTGGCAGGAGTGAAAACATGCCCCCTTGCGGATCTCCAACAGGTCATTCCAGGTGGTGTGGCTTTTCTTAAATAAAAGTGATGAGTCAGCCTATTCCTTATTGTTGGTTTGACAACTGACTTATGATAGGTTTTCTCACTGTATAAGAAGAAAAAAAGTTTTAGCTTCTTGGTATGTTGAGGAAAGTGGAGAGAATCTTAAACTTCTTATATTCATGTTTTGATGCCTTGTAGGTTAAAAGGATTTATATGGGTAACAAGATAATAGTTCTCTGTGTTTTAAATTTTAGATTTTTTATTCTCAATGATTTAGTTTGTTTATCATATGTATTTTGTCTTTTTGTATAATAAAATGTTATTTGATATTTATGAGGTGTAGATCAGTTGGTTTGTGTGGGATTTGGTCTTATTAATTCTTAGGTTCCTACCTTATGGGGAGGGCTTGAGGGCAGGAGCCACCTTCTGGAGAAATAAATCATCCAAGAGGTGCCCAAGCTTGATTGAGTCTTGCACAATCACGGTGATAGCATCTCATTGGTGGGCAGATCATTCATCCATTCAACATGAGGGCTATCCCTAGCCTAGGATTCACTTAGCTTAAGGAACCAAATGACATTTGATATGTTTATTTACATTAGGATAAAAAAAAAGGGTGAATAAGGTGTGTGTCTTTAGTATATTAAGTTTATAAATATTTCATTATATCTGTAAATACATTAATAAAGTTAAGTGTTCATAATTAAGAATAAATTAGTTTTAGTCCAACTATATCACAGTGAAGCTCACTATTTTCTTTGAGTTACATTCTTGTTAGGTCCACTTTCTTTCATTATGCATTTCTATTTTTTTAACCAAGCACACCTTCCAAAAATATGCCTAGTGCACTTCTTCCAAGTAGGCATAGTGCATCCACTAGAGTTAGGAAGAGCACACTCTTGAAACTCAAGATAGCACACCTTCAAAAGCTAGTTGGGCACACTTTCTAGAGAAAGGCAAAGCACACTTCTTATTGACAAAAAAAACACACTTCTTGTTGATAAGAATAGAACACTTCCTTAAGGTAGTGTTATCGCAATCTCTAGTAGCACTTATCACACTCTTATCTATATATTTTGTGACATGAAATAAGAACACTTTAAAACCCTAACCTACCCACACATGTAGCCTTCTTATCTATGGAGCCTTGCGCACTTTTGGACCACAATGATCATCACTTGCTCTTAGTCACAAGTGTGCCATCTTTCAAGTAAGTTTCTCATCTGTCAAACCTTGAAATTTTACTCTTGCGTGTGGGAGTTTAGTTCTTTCATGATGATTTTATTGTATTTTCACATTCTAAGTCTATTCATATTCCAATCATGAGTTTGGTTGTATACATGTCTGTGCAAGCCAATATTTTTTTTTCTTATGGCCCCTCTTGCTTGCTCTCATCCAATACTTAGTCGATTTTTAGCAGAGTCTTGTCTTCATGCATTACACTAGCTCTAAACCCTTCAAACCATGCCCCAACACATTGCGCTCTCCTAGATCGAAGCCTTTCCCTCTAAAATTGCAACCTGTGCCAAAAAAAAGGCGTGTCTCTCCTCAAGAGTTCATAACGCACTTCCAAATCACATTCCTAACCCTCTTTCTCTCTAGACTTGTGACCTATACCAAACCTGGCCTTGAGTAGCCCATAAATCACTTCTAGTTGGTAGGAAATCCAACCTTCTTCCCATTTCAAATGCGACATGTGCTCAACCATGATGTCCTTTCTCAATGACGCACTACACATTCTAAATGCCTAAGCCTCCAACCACTACCTCGAGATCTTGCACCCTACAACCAAGCTAGTCTCTTGCCAGTACTGGTGCATAGCACACTTCCAGTAACTAGTGTGATCACTCTTGCCTCAAGATTGTGTAATTGCACCCAAATATAGCACATTTCCCTTTCAGAATGACTATTTTTCATAAGTAAACAAGATAGAATAGGTGGTTTTTTGGGAATTGAATGTGTGTTTTCCAACAATGAATTATAATTTATGGTACTGCAAATATGGAACCTATTAGTTTTTCATCTTCCACCAACACTATGCCTCAAGTCACATGCAAAGGACCAACAAGAGAGGCCACTAAAAGTACTATCGAAAGTGTCATGGATAGCCCGAGAGCCAAAGTACCCATTCTATGAAACATAAAATGTTTTGTAGAATGGTCCATCACTTTAACATGGAAAACGATAGTTAAAGAATATATCAAGGATGAGTTCCCATAATACCTAGAGGACATGGAAGTATATGTCAATTTTAAAAGGTCGATATTCTAGAGGATTGCTAGTTGGTATCTAGTTTTACCTTGCGTAGAAGTGATCAAGTGCATACTACAACATAATAACTCTTGAAATATGATACTTATTCATGTAAGTGGACAAGAGCTAGCTGCATACCAGCCCCATGATATACATTCATATTAAAATCTTCCAAATCTAGAGGATAACTTGAATTCAAAATTCTATGATGCTTGTTATTCTTAATTTGCTACAAAGGACATTCTCAGGACATGGTGGTGTGAGTTGGGCAAGTTTCACCAGAAGCCTAAAGGAATTTATAGAAAAAATTCATTAAGGAAAGTATATCAATGCCTTATGGCTATGTGTTGTAGGATTCTTTTAAGGATGGGTCTATATGGTCTATCCATGTGCTTTGACTCCCTTTGGGTAGCTAGGTGGCCTTCAATAAGATGGTGGGCCCTATTTGTTGTCCCTTTCCTCATTCTGCTAGGGTATTTATTTTACTCAATCACTCTGGGTCAACCTACCAATATGAGGTAAATAGCTTCAACTGTTCAAACCTAATATCCGAACAATTACAGAGTAATGTTGTAAAGGCGAAAAAAATTTCACAAGGTGAAAAACTAGAGTTTTACATGTCAGCCTACTTGCTTGATGGGATTTATGCATGGAATGGTTTCCCAGGTCTAAAGTGGAAGTGGACCAAGCAACAACATCATGTACAGGCTTGTTATAATACATTTTTAGAGGTCAACTATATGGGAGTGCATGAGAATATAGTTAAGCACTTCATTGTCGTGTTATATCATAAGATATTTGAAGTTGAGGCACCTTGCATGACTAATAGTGCCAAAGAGGATCTTGTTGAAGTTGCATATTGGTTTATATCTTCTCTGAACATATTTATTAGAGTTTTAAAATTTATAAGGCCCCATTTCTTATGTTGAAGTTTGTAGTAGACAAAGTAGTCATGCAAGAGGTTGATTACTAGCTCTATAAAGGATTGTCACAAAAATTGCAGAAGTTGAACAAGTCACGATGGCCTATCTTCCCTCTTGAAAAAGGGTCATATGAACTAGATAATATGAAGGCAATTGAGGTAGAAATTGAAGAACTTGACCACCTTACATTTAGGGAGATGAGATTTCATTGACATGAACCTAGAGGTATATGTACGCAACACTCTGTAAATCTGAGAAACACCTGGCCATATGCTTCCATCTCTTAGAAGGATGAAGAGAAAATCAATAATCACTATATTGCTTCTAGACTAGTTAGGCTAGGTGAAGGCATCGTCCCTTCTTATACAACAAATTTTCTAGATACATGTCATGAAGGGATACAACAATGAATGGACATTCAAGATAATACCAAGTTGAAGAGGAAGCACGATTAAGATGCAGAGAAAAAAATGAGTAAGAACTTCAAATTTGATCCACACACTAATGACAAAATTGAGGTAAAGAGGAAAAGGAAATAATTTGAAGAGGCTAGGAAAAGGAAACAAGAGGAAGAGCATAAGCTAAAGGAAGGGAAAGATAAGAATAAATAAGAAATTTAAAAGGGAAAAGAAGAACAAAAGAAAAGGAAAGAGGAGGAAGCCTAGAAGAGGCAAAAAGAAGAAGCTCTTAGGAAACAAAGGGAAGGATAAGAACATGAGAGGCTACAAATTGAGGAAGAACACAGGAGGAAATAGGAAGAGGAATTTGCAAAGAAGTCTGAGGAAGATTTGGAGGCCCAAAATATAGATGATGAGAAAAAGGAGGATAACCAGGAAGAAGATACCGATCCAATCATAGCACCTTTAGACATTCAAACTTCAACTCCTTTGACTAATAGGCACCTTCTTTTTAGTGAGATGGGGATTCTTTTTCCAGTGGATGATAGAATCATGGACATCTCTGATTTCACCTTTGATGAGCTGAAAAACAAGATCATTTAGGAAAGAAGGAAGTGCTTCCCAAATGATCATGGTTAATTTGTTTCCATTCATATAGAAAGGGTTATTGTGTCAAACACCAGGACCAAAATAGAAAATTGGAGAAGGAATTGGCTACTACAAAGTAGAAAATTGATCACCTCCTTGCTAAAAATCAAAGGATGTCTTCCATCAATTCTAGAAGAGAAGAATTACAGTCGGCTATACTCGAAGAACTCAATCCATTGGAAGACACAATGAATCAAGTGTATGAAGAGATTATCACTTTGCATAATTAAATGGCACCTATGTATGAAGTCTAGAAAGGATTGTAGGAAAATTTGAGGATCTTTAAGATGGCTTACACAACTATAGACATGATTCAGGAATGGGGTGCCAAGTATTTAAATGCACTTGCATCATTGGTTAGGAAAGGAAGTGTCGAAGTTGAAATGGATAGAGCAGAGTTAAGAACTCATATGCAGATCTATGATCAACTCAAAAATCTATAGCCAACACCATGTCAACTTATACATTGTTGCACAATGGATTGGAAGCCTTGGTGCGAATACAGAAGGTGTGATCTAGAGGTGCACTTGGGGAGGTGAAATGCAAGAATTATATCAGGAAGGAGTTAGAGGAATTCTTAGACCACATCAAAAAGAAAACCCCCTGATACGACTTAGAGGTGACTAAAGACTCTCTTCTATAATATGTAGTTGAGCTAGTCAAGTTACATAGGAAGTTAGTCATGTTGTGGAATAATGTACAATTAGGATCCAAAACAATATATACAAATGCTTGGGAGGGAAATATCAGATACAGTACAGATCTACCACAAAGAGTCAAAGGCATAACATCAGAATAGAGATATTGATACCAAAATATCACGACAAAGCTCCATGTCATAGTCGTTGAATTGTAGTTTCCAAAAATATGAATGCAAATATGTTTATTTTTTTTATGGATATTTCCACAATTTTGTCAAATATAATTTTGTATTTGAAAAATAATGAAAGATATGAAAAAATGTGAATTCGAGTTACCTAGTTGAGATGGAGATTCCAAGGTAGTGTAATATCAGTTGTAGTCTATTCTGAAGTGTATAGGTGTTGCATGTAGTCAGAGGATGAGCCTAGAAGGATTGCACAATTCCAATTGATGGATTTCCTAATTAATAGGGGCTTAATTTCTCAAGGAATAATGCAAGTAAATAGGATCTTGGAGGGCAGGAAAATTGGCTAGGTGTTGGTGAGATTCAGTCAATGGGGTAGAGGGATATACTATACACTTGTAGGTTATTCTTAGGCTTGAGCAAGCATATATATTCATCCATATACTTTGATTAAGGCAACACAAATAGGAAGGGGTTTTGAGGAGTTTCTTTCCTCTAGATAAATTTATGTGTATGTATGTTAATTCTTGATGCATGTTTATTATATGTGTTCTTGACCTTGAATTACATTCTGTAGAGCAGTAGAGTATATTTTAGTCTTATGATTTAGTAAATTTCATGAGCATCTTCATATCTACACATTAATTTCTACATGGTATCAAAGTAGGATTCACAGTAGAGCAGAAATTTAGAAGTTTTTTTTGTAGGAGGATCGAATTTGTAGGATCAAATCTTCAAAGCTAGCAGAATGGATTTCTATGGTCTAATACTTGAGTATGCCCTTGAGGGTAGCTTAAACTTCTTTTCTTGGAAGGACTGCATGGAGGCGATGCTGGAGGACAATGGGTTGAAGGAATTTGTCGAGATTGACATTCCAAAACTAGGATCATATGATGTCAAGGATCTAGCAGAATGGGGGAAGTGTGTAGCCAAGGCAAGGAGAATCATATTGGAGGGAGTAAAGGACCACATTGTCTCAAACCTCCAAGGGAAAGAAAATCTGTATGTAATGTGGCAAGAACTAAAATATTTGTTCCAAGATATAAGTGGCCACAGGAAATTGGTGCCCAAGAAGATAGTGTCTCCACATCTTCAATGCATGAATTATCACCGCCAACTCAAGATCATGAGTCACATAATTCTACTCTTTTTCATTAAGTTTCCTTAACTCATAGTTTATCACCTTTCCTTCTTTCATCAATACTCCATGAAGTCCTCTCTTGCAAGCATTTGTACATGCCACAAACTCTTTATCTGGATCTATAATCTTTAGAAATGGAGTGTTTGTAAGCAATTGCTTCAACTTCTCAAAACTAGTTGCACATTCCTCTGTCCATTCAAATTTCTTTCCTTTCCTCTACAAAGATGTAATAGGATAGGCAATCTATAAGAATTTATTGATGAACCTCCTGTAAAAACCTGCTAACCCCATGAATGATATGACATCATCCACATTCCTAGGAGTTTCCCCTTCCATGATAGCTATGATCTTTTCTAAATCCACTATTGTGCCTTCCTTGGAAACAACATGTCCCAAGTAATGAACTTATGTTTGAAAGAAACTGAACTTACTTAGCTTGGCATACAATTGATGCTCTCTCAACAATATTAACACTACTTTCAGGTGTTCTTCATGCTCTTCCTCATTCTTAGAATATATCAATATATCATTAATGGACACTATCACAAACTTATCCAGATAAGGAAACAACACGTTATTCATCAAACACATGAAAGTAGCTAGAGCATTATTCAAACCAAAAGGAACCACAACAAAATCATAATACCCATACCTGGTCAAGAAATTAGTCTTTTAAATGTCCTCTTCTTTAATGAGTATCTAATGATATCATGATTTGAAATCAATCTTTCAGAAGATTTTTGCTCCCTTCAACTGATCAAATAAATCATCGATCCTTGATAATGGATATTTGTTCTGGATTTTCACCTTCTTCTTCACAAACAACATGGGTGCACCCCAAAGGGATAAACTTAACCTTGTGTATCCTCCTTCAACAACAACTTCAATTCCACCAACTCTAGAGTGTCCATCCTCTGAGGCGCCTTTGATGTTGGTGTTGCTCCTGGTACCAACTCAATAGAGAAATCCACTTCCCTATGAAGAGGACATTTTGAAATCTCTTTTTGAAATACATCTTGAAACTACTGCAGAATCAGATACCTCTTCAAGATTTCCACATCCTCAACATCCTTCCCTTTGTCACTTCAAACATGCACTATGAACAATACATACCCTTTCCTGCAACTATGGTTTTCTTGCATAGCTGTAACCATTCTCAGTGATGTAGGCTTCTTCTTACCTTGCAATATTCTCTTCTCTCCATCATCGTCCAAACACTCAATATCATTCTCATAATAATCTACCTTTTGATGTAGACATACCGTTCAACTCAAATGCACAAGCCCTCACTGAATGATGAACTCTTTTCTTAGTACCTATAGCCAATTTCACCAACTAAGAATCTCCATGCACTTATTTTCTCAAACCACACTTATCCATCAGTTTAGGGTTAATATAACTATAATTAGATCCAAGGGCAATCAAAACGGAAAAAACTCGATCACATAACTTACCTTCCATCTCAATAATGGATGTCTAGTAATCTTCTTACTTGTTACCAAATGCTGCATAGATCCAAGGATTGTTCAAGCCCACATTCCCAACTGCCTGTGCCTCTCGAGCAATATAGATCTAATTTTTTCCACCCTGATATGACGGAAAATTCTTCTTGCGATGATCTTTGCCACAAATCCAACACTGCAACGAATCCTTGCCACTACCTTTATTATCCCGCTCTCTGGTCTAAGGTCCATGTCCTTTCTCTACCGCATCAAAATTATTATAAGGAGAAATATTTTCCTTCTCACCTGCATCCTGAGGTTTTTCTCACCTCAGTGGTCAATTTCTTTAGTCTTGTCATTCCCTTTCCAATCTCACTTAGGCTCAAACTTACGCTTTGATTACTCATAACATTGTTTCAACTTCCCAATGAATTCCTCTTACGACTGAGGCTCATCATACTCATTTTATCTTTGAATGCTAGTGGAAGTACTCTAATGAACCTTTGAACTTTCTCTTTCTCATCCTTGAGGTAAGACACATACCTCAACAACTCCAGGGACTTAGTCATGTACTCCTCGTCTATCATAGATCACATTTTCAACTAGTAGAACACCTTAGCCTTACCGTCATAGTATCTCTAACAAGTACTTCTTCCTGGAGGTTATTTTAAACTCATTCAAACTCAACTCCTCTATCTTGATGCCCCTGACATGCTTCACATATTCCCAGTAGATGTTTTTTTCCCTTGAGACTGAAAATAGTTATCCTAGCTTTCATGTTCTCTATATAATCATGCAGCCCAAATAACTTATTCATCCCAAGTGGCCATGCCTCTACATCTTCCGGCATCTTTAGCTCTCCATCAAATGTAGGAGGCTTGGATTTCTTGAACTCATCCGACAAGTATCCCCTCTCACTCCTCCTATAAGAATGATAGCGATGATGACCATGATACATGTCTGAACCAGAACCAGAATAGAACCCATAACCATTGCCTCTCCTATCAGATGTATCGAAGAACCTACCATCTTTGACTATGTCATTATTGTCTGACTTGTGCCCTGATCGAGATCTGTAACCATATGTCCCATTATTCCTATCATCCTATCCATAATTGATCCATGGCTGTCCATGTCTCTACAAATCTGACAAACTCACAAGGATAACTGCATTGACCTTTGCTTGCTTTTATTGTGCCCTGTAAAGTATTTCCTGTGATTGAATGATCATGTCATTATATGCTTCGCAACTCTTGATTTCTTCCTTTAGAATTCTCAAGGTATTTACTATGTCAGGAGAGTACTCTTCCCCATGTTGCTCAGTTGATCCATAAGGAGAGTCACATAAAATGTAATCCATTATACTAGTCATCTCTGATCATCTTCTTCTTCCTGTAAACATACCATGTCAGATAACCAAATATAAACATAATCATCATACCTTAGTGGAGTTTAGCAGAGGCTTTCTCGTCTACAAAATCAATCCAGATTAGCACAATATATATATATATATATATCTATCATGCATGATAATACTAACAGCATACAATGAACTCATGCATGATAACCAAAACCATGACAATGCATGCATAACAACATGCATCTAGCCCATCCAGTCCAAGTATTTGGATCATGATCTGATACCAATTTGTAACCACGCCTTCCCACATTTACCCAAATTCACTGGCCTGTCAAGGTAAACATTAGATGAATAATTACTATGACATGACCTGACCTCCAAGCTTCAGTTATGGAAGTGGGGCTGAAAACTGACAACTCACAGAAATCCCTCAAGGCTTACAGGACACGCAGGGGTCAAGGAACCACCCAAGGTGACCAAACTCTAAGATGGATTAAATTTTCACTGACTTGGGCCCACAACTACATGCATTACAAGGAAAGGGTGTGGTTATAAGCCTACAACCACATGCACAAGCCTCCTTCCTTGCGGTTATAGCCCAAAATGTTTAGTTATGAGGGTGTGGTACTAAGACCTGAGCAACTTTTCCAGGCCAGCCTCCATACCAATGCCTAAAACTGCCTGTAAATTCTTAGAATTATAAATAACATAATTACAATGTTAGTCATATAAAACTTGAACAAGAACTTGACCTAACCAGGCCTAACCATGACAAAGATTTCGTCAAACATATGGCGAACATGTTATTCATAGGTCATGAATGCATATCTGATCATAAGTGTTTGTGGTCCATCTGATAATCATCAAGATGGTCTAATTCCCTCTCATATTAATTGCAATAACACTTGTTAGTCCATGAATTCATCAACCATTCATATACTTATCAAATCCTGAATAGTCATAGCTAGAGCACCTTACAAATCCATGCTTATGACTAGCATATAACCATATTATTAACCATGACAGAACAACCATAGATTCCACATAATAACCATTACAAGTTCTCATAGATCATAATAGGAAATTAGCTCTTCTGACTTATGAAAAATCCAACAAAGTCAGGGACTTCCATGTACCACCCAACCATAGATTTGGCTAAACCAAATCTTTATTTCGTCCAATCACCCCTGTTCCATATTCAAAGCATGAATGTGGGATCTTAAGAAAACAAAATCTAGGGCTTCCTGGACATTTAACCAACTCCACCCTTAGGTTACCATGATCTCACCAAAATCGGTCAAGACACCACAAAGTCAAAACAAGCTTGGATGCCTCAAAATTTCTTCACCATTACCTTGAGGAATTTTCCTATCTCCACCTAGTTGTCGGGGGCTTCCCGTAGAAAACCATATCTGACCCCAACCCTTGGGAATTTTCCTAATACCACCTCACCCGATTCCAGAACCTTCTGGAAATCCAAATCTCAACAAAAAAATGAATCCCATCACACCATGCTATCCATGAAATGGCAACACAATGCTGAAACCACTATCAAACCAGGAAAAACCGATGCCAATGACAAAAACTAAACCGAATGAACAAATGCATGTAACATGCATTCACACCTCAGCTAAGAAACCACACATGCAACATGTTACTTGCAAAATCCTCTTGCTGAAGTTGCTTGATCCAAACTTCCTTTCTTATCCTTTTCTTTCCTTGTCCTTCATTTACTTTCCTTTCACCAATTCTAGAATGCTCTAAGAATGCTTTGTGTGTGCACGAGTATGAAAGAATAAAAGAGAGGTCCAAAACTGAACTGACAAAAAGCTATGAACTGATCCTCAGAAGCCCTTTCTCATTGAGGCGTCCATTTTCTTCATTTTTCTCTATTTTCCTTCAATTTTCCTCTCATGCAAATCTATGACCCTTCACCTCCCTTTTCTCCTATTTTCCTCTATTTTCATAAATAAATGAAAATTAAGGATTCTTTGCCTTTACCAATTTCCTTAGCCATAATAAACAACAAGACATTCCCACTATAGATTTTTTCCCAACATTCATCTTGGAATACACATCCTATGACCTTGGTCTTATCTTGCCTTTATTATCTTTTATTACATGAACATTTAACCCAGGTTAAATGTTCATGTAATAAAAGATAATAAAGGCAAGGTAAGACCAAGGTCACACACACACACACACACACATATATATATGTATATATATATATACAATAAAACAATTGTATAGATTATACAGAAATCGATGAAATAGTATGCTAGTTTTTAACCTATCGTTTTCTTTTACATGTTCCTACACTATGTTTCTTTTATATTATTTCCCTTTGTTGAAACACATACTGTGTGTCCTCGTGCATAATAATCTCTTGTATATTAACTCTTTTACAATAACTATATCAATCCAATTGATCACTACTGTAAAATAACCTTCTTCTATTACTTCTGCTATAGTATTCCTCATTAATGAAGACAAGATGTAACTCTACAGGTATTTCTTAATATTTAAGTCTACTAATTTTTCTTTTTTTCAGTAATAACATTCGAATATAAGAGTCAAAAATATAAATAGAGGTAATTCATAAATTCATATTCATTAAATAATCCATTCGTTTCCATTTCACTTTTACCTAAAGAATATAATTTAACCTTAAATATAATAGAATAAACAATTTTTGCATATTAAAATAAAGTTAGAAATATTGACTTGAAAGTTTCTTATGGGAAACTAAGATTCAAGCACTTGGCTCCTCCCAACCTTGACACAACTTCTGTTAGTCCCCCCAAGAAATTAGGACTACAAATACCTTTTTTTGTATCTTTCTTCTTCTTTTCTTCCTTCTCTTCGGTTCTCCTTCTAGAAAATTATGAGACAAAGCTAGAAAAATCCAAAGATATTATCCATCTACCACTCTTTTGTGTGGTTATTAATTGCCTCCACCTGACCAACAGGTGGCAGGTAGTTAGTTTGTCATTAATGAGCTCTTGTTTCCCACTTCTGAAGACAACTTCATGTCTTTTAGGATACATTAAATTCGCCAATATAATAAATTCAGAATTAAATATAATCACACGAATTAGATGCCTAGGACTTGTTGATGGATAAGATAATTTCTAAAATAAATTGAATCCTTTTTCCTCTTTCATCAATATGCACATCAACCATTAATTTCCTCCGTTTTTGTTTTTTATTCATAAAATTAAACATAAATACAACTTTACAAACAACAACTACATATCACTTATTACCAATAAAATTATTGACAATTAAATACATATATGTCTCTTAGTGTAGCATACTAAATAAGAATTAAACTTATACACATGTAATTACAATGAAATTCTTAAGCTGGGGGTTATCACAGTCTAGTGTGACCAGGGTGTAAAATCAGCTACCCAAATTCCTCCAAAATCTCTGAGTCAAAAAGAGTGTGTCTATCTCTTGTTGCCAAGTTTTCCAGGGTTTGAAGTTCACTCTGAAAATAAATGGGAACATTCAATTAGAAAGTTTTAGCAACCTCTTGGGCTTGCTAATAGGCTCTATTATGCCCCTAGGGGCCTCTACCATGCCTGCCCCCCCTCCCCCTCTTCTACTCCCCATGCGTTGGTGTTACATGATAGTAGGATGACAATGGTTCACATCGATATGGCTTAAGGATAACACACAAAAAAAGAGACACAGTTGTTCAAACACATGATTAGCTTAAAGTACAAAACCCCACAGAGCACCATCACAACTTATGTCAAGGAAAAAACAACAGACTAGGAAAGATAACCACAACGCATTTAGAACCATACCACTACAGGCAATAAATCACCCCAAGGCTTGCGTGTAGACCTTCAACTAACCACAAAGTCTAGGTATATAAATTAAACCAAATTATTACACCACATCCCAAAATGATGATCCTACTACTAGACTCAACACTTAAAGGTGATGCAACAACAAGACAACAATAATTGTGAGGTTTCAGAGTTACTTGGGCAATGAAAAGCTCCACATACTAGTAGAAAAGATGAAATGTGGCTGGAAGAGGACCAAGATTGTTAGTGACAGGCTGACTCTTGCATTCTACTACTAATTCTCATTCAATATTAGAGACTCCCTCCCTTGGTGTAGAACCTCTCCCTTCCACGATGTGAGATGCAGTGTTTTCACTATGAAAAGGGAGCTCACAATATGTCTGGTTCACCCAATGCCCCTATAATTTTAGCAAGTTTCCATACTCTTCATACCAACTAGAACACATGCCTATTTTCATGCCATTGATTTCCCAAAACACCCACCAAAATATTCTAAAAATGGCGACTTTTCAATGCTCAATAGGAAAGCGGCATAGTCACTCCCTCCTCTATTTACTACTATCAAACATCATAGAAGGTGAATTAATAAAACTTTGTATTCTTTGCATTGATGGGGGTGGTCGTGACACCCCATCCTTTATTGCCCCTCATGTCATAGGGTGGTGGGATTTGTTACCCACGTCACCCGTTTCCTCAATCCACACCCTATCAGGGAGAGAGTAATCACTAGTTATAAATCTCAAAAGAAAAATAAAATGTTTCTGACATATTCTTATTTTTCTATGTTATTATTTCTCAAAGCTCACATTTTAAACATTTTTTATTCACTTTTTTTCTCCCTTTTACTTTATTTTTTGTAGTGGGTATTTTTTTTGGTCCATACTAAAGTAGTTAGGAATGGCTTTAGATTTCAAAGTTTTTATATAAATACTATATTTAAAAAATGTAAAATGGTTACTTTTATATTTATAAGAAATAAAAATTTTCAAGGTAAAAACATTATATTCATTATATTTTAATGAATGTATATAGATTTTCTTATTTATATATTTTATTTTAATTTGGAAAAATTACTTTAAATTGTTTTTGAAAAGGGTGAATTATGTTTTTTAACTGACTTTATCTTAAGTGGTTAATATGAATGATCGATGTCCTCCCCATCTAATTTTATTTTTTGTAGGCTACATGATGCCCTCATATTGAATATATTAGTACTTTAAGTCTTGTTTTAAAAATCAGTGAAGCTTGAAGAATATCTTACCCTTACCTATGAGCTAGATAATCTTCCCTTTTTATTTGCTCATTAACTATTGTTAATTTTAGATAACAATGGTATGTTCCATGCTTGAGAGCAATTTAATTTAATTTTCTTACTAGCCCAATATCAATTTCCAGATTAGCGATCACATTAACATGATAGTAAATGCAAATAGAACATAAATAAAATAGAAGAAGACAAGCCAAGACAAGAGGACACAAGATATGGTGTCATCTAAGGACAAACCCTAATGTGGGGAAACCCTTTGATCAATTCTTCTTATTATTCTTCAAATTTCAGCAGAGAGAAAGAGTACAATATGTAATATTCACTTGCCTAATCAAAGTGAAATCTGCCCAGTAAAACAACATCCACAGAAAGCCGTAACCAAAAATTCAACATTGGTCAACAAGGTATATTTTGACCTCCAAGACAGCTGAGTCAAACTTAGTCATCTTGGCCTCTAACAAAAAATTAAATCAGCCCGAAAATAGTCTAAAAATACTCAGTCAAATTTGGTCAACACAAGTCAACATTGTAGTCAAACCCTTCTGTAGTCAACATTGGTCAAACAGTACGAAATACCTCACTTTATGTGCCTATAAATTCCACTTGCATAAAAATAAAGTTTCCCACAAAAAACACAGTGAAAAAGGTCATCGCTTGGTGAAAATTTCCTGAAATTCGCTCAACACAGAAAAACAGTCTTCTTCTTATTTGCACGTGTGGAGAGAGGTTGTCTTGAAATGTGTACCCAATCATATGAGGAGAGAGAGATGTGTGAGAAGGTGAGTGATGTCCAAATGAGGCAAAGACACCTTATATTTATATTATGCAAACGTTGAGGATGAATAGACGTGATTGTTGGGCTTCTGAGCCTACATTAGTTTGTTGGCCAGCCATGACAATTTGTCCATAAACAAAATAAATTCATAATTCCATTTGTACATGTCAGAATGGGATGATCTTTAGATCAATCCCGCATCTCTCAAAGAAAGGAATCCAATAAAAATATGAGTTGTATAATATGATATGTCCAAGGTGGAGTTTGACCCTAGTTTCAAAATTTAACATTCCCTCTCAACTAGGAGGAACTCCACCTACCAAACCATATGACAATTAATACCATCCCTACTCTACTATGCTCTATTGAACCATGAAGAAATAATGAAGAAGAAATAATCGAGAATGTATCATACCATTTATCCACTAACCCAAATTTAGTCTCCAATAATCGAGAGTGTATTATACTACCCTCCACCGACCCAAAGTCAGTCTCCATTGATCCCAGATAAATATCAAACATAATAGAATAGGGAGTGTGATAGTACATGATGCATCCATCAATAGTACTATGGTCCATATCCTCATTTCCCTACTCATTAGCTAGATGAGAGGTACTTCCCATGAGTCCTAGACTGCATGGGTAGGATGTGCTGACCAGAGAAGGTGAACCACTCATCCTGCTCATATTCCATACGAGAAGGTGAACCACTCATTCTATGCATATCTCAACATGGGGTATCACAGGGGAAGTTGAACCACTCACCCTGTACATAGCACACCACTAGGGGAAGGTGAACCACTCACCCCATGGTCACTCATCACTCCAAGAAGTACCCCAAGCCCCCTAGAGCTCCCAAAACTCAATATCCAAATCAAATGGTACCCTCAAAAGAGGGTCTCTCCACGACTCCAAGTCTTTCATGGAAAATTAATAATTTTACCTTCCCTAGGGGCTTCGTAAGAATATATGTGACCTAATCATTAGTCCCAATATGACAAAGCCTTATTTCTCCCTGTTATACCATATCCCAGATAAAGTGGTACCTGATATCGATATGCTTCGAGTGGTCTTGAAACATGGGATTCTCATAAAGATGAATCCCAGTTTGGTTGTCGCAATAGATCGTGGTGGTATCCAGCACATGTCAAAACAACTCACTAAAGATCTTCCTTAACCAAACATCTTCACAGGAGACCATACTAGCAGCAATATATTCAGCCTCAGCAGTGCTCAAAGCAACCGACTTCTTCTTCCTGCTCATCTAGGATGTCGAAGCAGAACCTAGAGAGAAGCAACATCTCGATGTGCTTTTACCATATAGCACACTACCAACCCAGTCAACATCAGAATAACCATGGAGCCTCACATTCTCAGCATTATATCTCAGTCCATAGGTGATTGTGCCTCAGAGATATCTCAAGAGATTCTTGGCAGCAATCCAATGTATGTGATGAGGTTCAACCATAAACTGACTCAATGTATTCACTACAAAACATATGTCCGGACAAGATTTCATAAGAACATCAGGGTCCCTGTTAACACCCAGGTTGTCCTCTTTGACTCCCAAGAGGATACGGCCGGGGTAACCACTAACCAACTTTGGACTGCAGCTTCTAGCCCAGCTGCGGTCAGAGAGGGCTCTCTCTATGTGGTATGGTCACTGCTTGCAGTGAAGGTTTTAGGCTAGATTGGATATGTGTTTTTGGTTGTTGGAATGTTTGGTTGGGGAGGACGCTTCTGATATCTCTTAGACTCTGTGTTCAGGAAAACTAGTCCATTGGGCAATGGGGTCTTTGAGTACTGTTCCCTTG
>APFE031196309.1:0-21848 GCA_000404065.3 Pinus taeda | reverse complement strand
ACAATTCTTGGATGTTTCAAATGACAAAACCTCCTTTCTATATATAGGAGTCTAAGGAGTCACAATATAATCTAGCCGACCTAACAATAATAATATAAAGCCACAAAAATAACAATAGAGGGATTCTATGGGGTTCAGTGATAACAATATGGGGGCAATAGGGGCACAACAATATTAATAAGGGGTATAACTACAATAGTAATGGGGTAATCACTAGTATTATAGGGCCCCAACAGAACTGGTGTGTTCCTCTCTAACTGTATACTGGTGCCAAGTCTATCTTGTGAACTAATTCCCCCAATCGAAGGATCAATCTTCGATGCACCTACTACCACCGGTAGATAACCACTGGAAGAGTTTCTCCTACACCTTCTAGGAGAAGGCTCAGGACTCGTAGATGATAGCCCACGAAGTCTCCTAGACAATCGAGATGGTCGATCAACCACATTGAATTATTTAAGAGATCTACTTAAAGACTCAAAAAAATTATAAAGATAGATTGACTAGGAGCAAATAACACTCACTAAAAATTTTATAAAGATATCAACAATCAAAGAAATATCAAGTATTTCTGCTCTAGGTGATTAGGACTAGACACCAAAATACAAGAAAGTTAATAACAAGGGCCTACCGAAAATAGATTAGGGTAATTATGCCCTAGGTCTACTAGAGAAGGTATCAGAGGTAGTTATGCTAACCTCCAGACAATAGCCTTTGCCGGTGCAAGCACCCAAGCTTCGCAAGGGTGCCCTCTAGAAGTATTGTTGAATTTGATACAACATCAACCTCAGGTGCCACATGATTCCCATCCACAACCACCTATGTGATCCCTAGGATAGGCAACTATGGTCACCAACTCGTATCAGAAGCAGGGAAGTATAGTCATGAGGTAGGATCTAACAAGTAAGAGAGGGGGTATCTGTTACCGGGAATAGTGTCCACTCAGATACTGCTATTCCCACTAAGACTGGTAGCTATCTTAGAAACAAACAGGTAAAGTCTACTTTCGTTCTCCCTTATGAAAATAGATAAGAGTGGAACAAAGGAGACCAACCTTAGTCTTACGCTTGATTTCCTTGTTTGATTCCTCTCCTTCCTGATAGAGCTTTTCCACTTCTTCTTCATCTGCCCAGCTTCAAAGAGCACCTGTGGAATCACAACAACATACTACTATCGAAGAAAAAAGATCTATATTCATAAATAACACAGGACCAGATGTGTGTTAACCATACAAATGCATATATAAGTAAACATACAAGAATATGGAGGAAAACTTGAATAACTTTATTAACATGAAAAGTAGAAAGAGGATTACAACCATATGTTCTAACCCAGCATCATCCTCCAGCAAGAAAGCCTTTCTTCACCTCAAGTAAAGCTTAGATCACCCAACACTATGAATATACACCAGAAAACCAACAACACTTCTCTATAAGATACAAAATTCCAGCCTCTGGATCTCTGTGATGAGGGATACATATATAGATGATTGTAGGGAGGTGAGTCATCTTCTGGGTCTTGATTAGTGTCCTCTCTCTGATAGTTCCTGCTTCCACTTGGAGAATGGTGATCCCTTACTCATCCCTGGTCGAAAACAGAGAGGCAAGTGTCAGAGGGGAAGCTTCTAGAAGATTCCATGATCTTCCACCTCGCAAATTGTCCCTGCCATTTGTCCATTTCCGACCATCGCACCCTATAGAGGGGCCATTTAGTATGCATCGCACCCTTTACACTGGGAAGGTGATATGCATCGCACCCTCTGCACTGGGTTTTCAGTATGGTCCAGTTTTGACCATTTAAGAGCAGTTTTCAGTGGAGAACTTCTGGGAGATGATGTAATCAGCTGACCTTGTTCCTTTAGGCAGTGAAGCAACACTTTTAGGGACTTAGGAGCCCTTAGTTTATGGACATTTATGGTTGGGGTTGAAGTGCCCAAAAGTGTCTATAACAGTTGCCCACTAAAGCATGAGGTCGTTAATCATTTTGATGTCGGGTGAAATACTTTACCATGAGGATCCGAAGTTTTTTTGAGCTGGGAAGTGACTTCCCTGGGGAGCGACTAGATTGTCTGTTAGCCTATCTTTGTTTCTTTTATAAACTTACAGACGGAGCTTGAAGCCAAGCTAGCTAGCCTTCGAACTGCATTTGTTATACAAATTCAAAGTAGATCAATGCTACTTAAGTCTATCTCTGGGTTTTGTTTATGAATTAAACAATCGATTTGCAAACAGTATAATTGCCCTAAGTGGTGGCTCTAGTAACCTCCTTAGATCAACCCTATGATTTACATATATTGAACGTAACTTACTTGGCCTAAATCCCTGAACTGAATTGCAAATTGTGAGTAAAAACTCGTTCAAAATCTCGCACTGGTACCATCGCACTCTACCTTCAAGGCAGTCTGTATGCATCGCACTTCCCGAGTGCAGCAGGTGCGCTGCATACTGAATTCACTGTGTGACAAGTGCGAGACTTGACCTTCAGACTTTGGTTTTTTCCTCATAGTTTTCAGTCCTATTCAGGAGTTTGTTGTTTGTGGTCAGTGTATCTCTGTGAAAACCTCCTTCTCTTACATTATTCCACCTCCATAGTGCAAAGAACTGTAAGTGTTTTTATGTATTGTGTGCCATTTTCAGTTCTCTTTTGCAAAGAAGTAGCATAGTCGAACTATCGTTTCTAAATCTAAAAGTGTTGTAGCTGTCGTTTTTAGTTATAGAAGAGAATCCCATTGTTCTTGATGGTCGATTATACAGTTACTATTGCATATGATTTGAATTAATGGTTTTTAAAGTGTCGAAAAGCAATTTTCATTTCGAAATTGCAAAGTGTCTCTCTTACCTTCACTTCATTTTGAAAAGAAATTTGTTGAGTATTGTCGCTTTGAAAATAATTCAGATTTTCACATAGCTTTCTTATCATCATTCATACATTAAGAAGGCTGAAAACAAATACATGCATGTGCATTTGCATTTAGACTGCTTGGTTTGATTTAGGACAATGCATTTAGCGTGTGCTCTATGCTCTTTGCTGAAAGATTCTTAACTTTCTTTCCTTAGTAGCTAGGATTTTCATTTCCAAAAGAAGATTAAACATTTGTTTATCATCTTAGACTGCATTTTAGGAATTGTATACACATCACGTAGTGAACTTGAAAGGAAAATTTTTAAGCAAGATCAACTTAAAATAAATTTAATGAATCTAACAACACTTTGGAACCTAACGCACAACATCCATAGGTCTACGCTAGAGACGTATTCTGGTGTCGTAAAACTTGCTAGCTATTGTTTTCATTGTTGGTTAGGTGATTCCTACACTCTAAGACGGCAAGTGCTAGTACGTATTTGTGCTCCCATGTACCGTCGAGTATATATTGGGAGACCACAATAGGCTACATCCTTTATCCTTAGGAAGTCGTGTCTGTCGCCCTATCGATCGCAATGCACTGAACATAGCATTCGGGAAGATTGACTATCGTACCGTAAAAAGTATTCTACAATTTTGCGATTGGTTTGGTATCCCCTCCCCTTATATCTCCAGAGAAGTCCATTTTGCTCCTTTTTAGACTCCTTAGAAGAAAAGGTTTTCTAAGCACTTGTCACTTCAGGCTCAATAAAAATCGAAGGCGACTAGAGTCATCTTTTGTTTTTTCTCAACTCTTTAAAATTGAAAAAACAAGTTGTGTCAAAGCGTCTAAAATTTATTTTAATCAGAGTAACATCACAAATTCCCTTGTTGGTCTTTAGTTTGAGAAAATGGAGTCTACCAGCCAAGGATTTCCCGTTGGAGGAAATCCTAGTCACTTCCCCTCTTGGGAAGATGTTGGTGCACCCCATATGGCCACATTGTCACTTCCAGGATTGACGATTGGTTTGCCCATCTGGCTCTTCTCTACCTCTGTCATTCAGAATCCCGTAATTTCTGAATAGTCAAGTCAGCAACTAGATGATACCATAGTTGCCCACCAACCTTCTACTGCATCTGATTCTCCCTCTCCTCCTTCCTCTTCACTTGATAAAGCTGATAAAGCTAAAAATCAAGTAACTGAGAAGAAGAAGAAGCAGAAAGAGAAAAAGGAAAGGAAGAAAAAGGAATCAAAATCGAAAGCGGGCAACCAAGCGTCATCTAGCGAAAATCCTCACACCGCACTGTCTAAACCTAAATCTCCTTGTGTCATTTGCAATGGAGACCACTATCACTGAGATTGTCCCTGCATCCCACGAATATTAAGGGACTGGTCTCCTCGTTTGCACAATCCAGTGGCGTCAAACTATGATGATCATGTTGAATGCACACCATCAACCAGTGAAACTGAAGCACCTGGACAGAAAAGGAATCCCAGATTTCCTTGTAAATTGTGTGAAGGAAATCATGCCGTCCACCATTGTCCCTTCCTTGACAAAGCTAAAAGAGTTTTGGATGACCATCTTGCTTCACCGCTACGGCTCCCTCCTGGATATAAAAAACTCTTGCCAAGTCCACCACTGGTTGAAAATCCCGTTGGCCCATCATTGTGGTCAACCGAAGTGTCTATCATCGAAAATGAACCCTCTGAATCCATACCAGACGAAGGTCAAAAGTTTGAGGTGGCAGTTGACTCGGTGTTGCCTTCAGAGTGTTCCTCTTTGAATGATACCATCATTGAAGAGAAAGAGAATGACATTGTTCAAATTCTTTTCATAAACACAGACTCCGATGAACTATGGGGCAGTCCACCTGCCCCTTTATCGCAGGAAGGAAGTTCATGAGATTCATACCCGGCCGTCTATTCGGTCCCACCTGCAAGCAACCTAGTCATTTCCTTCGACTGGAATCTACTAGGCAGACCCTATTTACCAGCTAGAGTACCATTCCGAATCATTGTAAAAGCTTACAGAATGGTCATGGTTGGTACCATCATCGATGAAGAGGCTTCTGTGAGTATCATTTCCTCAACTGCTTGGAAAGCACTTGGTTCACCATCGCTTTTGACTGAAATGAGAAATCTGACAGGCTTCGACAAAGGAACCAGTCGACCATTAGGGATCCTTCCAAATGTGCCCATTACTTTGAGAAGGAAAATTGTTCACATGAATGTGATGGTAGTTCAAGGACCCTTGGATTATAATCTACTCCTTGGATGCGACTATATTTATTGCATGGGAGCCATCATCTCCTCACTCTTTAGAGTAATGTGTTTTCCACACGAAGGCAAAATGGTCAAGCTCATAGATCAAATGTCATTCCCCAGTTCACACATTGCAAATAGTCAAATTCCATCCCTAAATGGTCTTTTCATGCAAGGAATGTCTCATCGATCTCCAGTCCGCCCACCTAATAAGCGCGAGCGATTCTCGAGGATGTGACTGAAACCCAGGGGGCATGCACCCTGGTTTGTTTCGGCAGGAAAACCTTGGGTATAGAGTAGGTTTCTGCGGGGGATATATGACTAGTCTGACACACCTGTCGTTACAGGAAAATGGGATTAGGCTGGAATAAGATACCTTCGTTAAAGTTATGTGAGTGGAGTAACTCTACACCACTCACCTTTGTCTATTTTGGTAGACATCGCCAAGGAAGCATTCTGTCTGCTACACGGGGAACTTTCATGGTAACCTGGGAATTGTTCGCTATACCTGGGGGCATGCAAAACCTTTCCGCATGCAAGCAAAGAGTGACCATTTATTTTTTTTAATTTGTAGGACCTCTAACCCTTTAATCCCATAAGGCTAGTCGTTTCCTAGCTTGCATAAAGAAAGGATCCGGTGCAAAGCTTCAAAAGGTTCAAGCCCCTTCAAAATGGCATCTTGAATGAGACATCCTTATCATACGACTGGCGAGCAGTGTTACTGCAGGGTTCAAGCTCGTTAAAAAATAAACCCCCCACGAGCAGTTTTAGCACATAGTTCAAGCTCGTTAAGAAATAAACATAACTCATGAGCAAATGTTTCCCCCCCAGACTTTAAGCTCATTAAAAAATGAACTGGTAAATAACCATTGTGAATGCCTTATCGCCAGCTATTGAGCCTTGGTCGTGTTCTCATCATCACTACCACTCTGTTTTTAGCTGATAATTCACCTCCATTTGATTGTTTACCCTTTCGAGGAACATCTGCGAAGAGTGATTTTATTAGCCATCCTTGTGACACTACCATGATTGGAAAATTCCAAACCTTACCTGGAATTAGCTGCTACTCGAAATCATCACTCATTCCTCGAAAACTTGAAAAAACTTTATTGGTAGAAAATTGCTCTTGAGCATGACACTTTCCTTCCGCATCCAAGCCGGGTTGGGTTGTTCCGTTCATTGGTCATCACCATTGGTCCATCACACCATCCATCTTTGGGGTTAACGCTACCAATCCATCGTTAGTGTCGTCGATATGTTCAAGAGAAGTCATTTAGACAATTCGCCTGTGTCTCACCTAATGCAATACATTCATGCTCCATTCCTTCATGACCGCCACCTTGAAACCTGTATCGTCAGATTGTTTTCACCTCCAAAATCATTTGCTTCGTTCCATGTCATCGATGTGGGATTCATTAAGGCCCTCCTGCGATAGGTCACTTCTTGTCGACATCAACTCATTATCCAAGAAGTTGACTTAGGAACAACCCTTTCAGTACTTTGAAGCTTGCATGCCTCAATGGAAAGTTTCTCACTTTCGGCAACAGGTTTACATTAATGGCCATCGACCGAGAGATTTTGCGTGGTGTTCGACGCTAAGTCCTTTTTCACACCACACGAATTGTACTATAGTACCTTGAGGGTAATTGTCATTATTGGTGATTCCTCTCACGCTTGTTAATAGCTTACATCATTGGCTAGTAATCAGGCAATGCCTTTCCATGTTCAACTCCATAACATTTTTCACATGGATCGACTTGTACTCCGAGTGAAGATTGAATGAGTTTGAAGACCCCGGATCTAGTTTCATCCATCTGGACTGCGATATATTCAGGAATATAAAGACATCAAATGTACATCATTTCCAAACAGATGATCATCTGAATCAAAGGATGATGAGTCTGAATCATCAGTCTGCCACACAGACGATTGTCTGTCTTATGTACATGAAAATGAATTTATAAAGTTGAGCATGGGAATGCCCGCCTTAGCTAGATCATGAAAAAATGTTTTCAAGATAATGTATTGTATTGTATCTTATTACAGGTCATCTCCCAGCTCAAAAAACTTTGGATCCTCATGGTAAATCATTTCACCTGATTGGTTCCTTTGTCAAAGCCTGTTAGATTTCTCATTTCAGGCAAAAGTGATGGCGAGCCAAGCGCTTTCCAAGCAGTTGAGGAAAGGATACTCACAGAAGCCCCTTCATCGATGATGGTACCAGCCATGAGCATTGTGTAAGCTTGTACAATGATTCGAAATGGTACGCTAGCTAGTAAACGAGGTGTGCCTAGTAGATTCCAGTCGAAGGAAACGACTAGGTTGCTTGGAGGTGGCACCGAATAGATGGTCGGGTATGACTCTGTTGAACTTCCTTCCTGTGAATAAGGAATGGGCGGACTGCCCCCAAGTTCATCGGAGTCTGTGTTTATGAAAAGAATTTGAACGGTGTCGTTCTCTTTCTCTTCAGTGACGGTATCATTCGAGGATGAACACTCTCAAGTAAAGATTGGGTCAACTGCTGTCTCGAATTTTTGACATTTGTCTGGTATGGATTCAGAGGGTTCATTTTCAATGATAGATGCTTCGGCCAACCACAATGATGGGCCAACCGGATTTTCAACCAGTGGTGGACTTGGCAAGATTTTTTATATCCAGGAGGGATCTGTAGCGGTGAAGTAGGACGGTCATCCAAAACTCTTTTGGCTTCGTCAAGGAAGGGATAATGGTGGATGGCGTGATTGCCTTCACACAATTTACAAGGAAATCTGGGATTCCTTTTCTGTCCAGGTGCTTCACTTTCACTAGTTGATGGTGTGCACTCAAAATGATCATCAGAGGTTGATGAAACTGGATTATGCAAACGAGGAGACCAGTCCCTTAAGATTTGTGGGATGCATGGATAATCTCGGTGATAGTGGTCTCCATTGCAAATGACACAAGGAGATTTAGGTTTAGATGGTGCGGTGTGAGGAATTTTGCTAGATGACGCTTGGTTTCCCCATTTCGATTTTGGTTCCTTTTTCTTATTTTCCTTTTTCTATTTTTGCTTCTTCTTCTTCTCAGTTACTTGATTTTTAGCTTTATCGGCTTTATCAATCGAAGAGGAAGGAGCAGAGGGAGAATCAGACGAAGTAGAAGGTTGGTGGGCAACTCTGGTATCATCCAGTTGCTGACTTGACTATTCAGGAATTACGGGATTCTGAATGAAAGAGGTAGAGAAGAGGCAGACAGGCAAACCAATCGTCAACCCTGGAAGTGACAATGTGGCCATATGGGGTGCACCAACATCTCCCCAAGAGGAGAAGGGACTAGGATTTCATCCAAGGGGAAATCCTTGGTTGGTAGACTCCATTTTCTCAACCTAAATACCAATGGGGGAGAGAGGACACTAATCAAGACCCCAGAAGATGACTCGCCTCCCTACAATCATCTATATATGGATCCCTCATCACAGAGATACAAAGGCTGGAATTTTGTATCTTGTAGAGAAGTGTTGTTGGTTTTCTAGTGTATATTCATAGTGTTGGGTGATCTAAGCTTTACTTGAGGTGAAGAAGGGATTTTTCACTAGAGGATGATGCTGGGTCAGAACATATGGTTGTAATCCTCTTGCTACTTTTGATCTTAATAAATATATTCAAGTTTTCCTACAAATTCTTTTATGTTTCATTATATATGCATTTGTATGGTTAACACACATCTGGTCCTGTGTTATTTATGAATATAGGTCTTTTTTCTTTGATAGTAGTATGTTGCTGTGATTCCATAGGTGCTCTTTGAAGCTGGGCAGACGAAGAAGAAGTAGCAGCTCTATCAGGAAGGAGAGGAATCAAACAAGGAAATCAAGTGCAAGACAAAGGTTGGTCTCCTTTGTTCCATTGTTATCTATTTTCGTAAAGGAAAACGAAAGTAGACTTTACCTGTTTGTTTCTAAGATAGCTACCAGTCTTAGTTGGAATAGTAGCATCTGAGTGGACACTATTCCTGGTAACAAAATGGCGACTCCAATGGGGAGAGACTAGATTGTTTGTTAGCCTATCTTTGTTTCTTTTATAAACTTACAGATGGAGCCTGAAGCCAATCCAGCTAGCCTTCGAAATGCATTTGTTATACAAATGCAAAGTAGATCAATGCTGCTTCAATCTATCTCCGGGTTTTGTTTATGAATTAAACAATCGATCTGCAAATAGTCTAATTGCCCTAAGTGGTGCCTCTAGTAACCTCCTTAGATCAACCCCGTGATTTACATATACTGAACATCACTTACTCGACATAAATCCCTGAACTGAATTGCAAATTGTGAGTAAAAACTCATTTAAAGTCTCACACTGGTACCATCGCACCCTGCCTTCAAGGCAGTCTATATGCATCGCACTTCCCGAGTGCATTAGGTCCACTGCATACTGAATTCACTGTGTGACAGGTGTGATGGTCAAGGAAGGTTAAGTTTACCTTCACACTTTGGTTGTTTCCTCACTATTTTTAGTCCTATTGAGGAGTTTCGCTGTTTGTGGTCAGTGTATCTCTGTGAAAACCCCCTTCTCTTACATTATTCCGCCTCCATAGTGCAAAGGATTGTAAGTGTGTTTATGTATTGTGCGCCATTTTCAGTTCTCTTTCGCAGAGAAGTAGCATAGTGGAATTGTCGTTTCTTGATCTAAAAGTGTCGTAGCTATCGTTTTCAGTCATAGAAGACAATTCCGTTGTTCTTGATAGTCAATTATACAATTACTCTTGCATATGATTTGAATTAGTAGTTTTTAAAGTGTCGAAAAGCAATTTTCATTTCAAAATCGTAAAGTGTCTCTCCTACCTTCACTTCATTTTGAAAAGAAATTTGTTGAGTATTTTCGCTTTGAAAATAATTCAGATTTGCACTTAGCTTTCTTAGCATCATTCATACATTAAGAAGGTTGAAAACAAATACATGCATGTGCATTTTCATTTAGACTGCTTGGCTTGATTTAGGACAATGCATTTAGTGTGTGCTCTGTGCTCTTTGTTGAAAGATTCTTAACTTTCTTTCCTTAGTAGTTAGGATTTTCATTGCCAAAAGAAGATTAAACGTTTGTTTATCATCTTAGACTGCATTTTAGGAATTGTATACACATCACGTGGTGAACCTGAAAGGAAAATTTTTAAGCGAGATCAACTTAAAATAAATTTAATGAATCTAACAACGCTTTGGAACCTAACGTACAACATCTAGAGGTCTAGTCTAGAGACGTATTCCAGTGTCGTAAAACCTAGTAACTGTTGTTTTCATTGTTGGTTGGTTGATTCCTCCACTCAGAGACAGCAAGTGCCAGTACAGACTTGTGCTCCCACGTACCATCGAGTATATATTGGGAGACCACAATAGGCTGCATCCTTTATCCTTAGGAAGCCGTGTCTGCCACCCTATCGATCACAATGCACTGAACACAACATTCGGGAAGATTGATTGCTGTACCGTAAAAATCATTCTGTAGTTTTGCGATTGGTTTGGTAATCCCCTCTGCCTAGATTTCCAGAGTAGTCCATTTTGCTCATTTTCAGACTCTTTAAAAGAAAAGGTCCATCTCATCACTTGTCACTTCAGGCTCACTAAAAATCGAAGGCGACTAGAGTCATCTTTTGTTTTTTCTCGACTTTTAAAAATTGAAAAAACAATTTGTGTCAAAGTGTCTAAAATTTATTTTAATCAGAATAACATCACTGTTCCCTCGTTGGTCTTAGAAATTAGTCTCACTTCATCGCAAGTTCCTGTAGAATCTCTAGGAAATCTTTTGGATAGACTAAATATGTCTGAACAACCGTCGACATCTAGGACTATGTCATCTGATGCAGCAGTAGCAGAAGCTCCTTCTGCTACTCCAACAATGTTCACTAGCGTGTCGTTTGTCCCAACTAGCTCTCAATCGCTGGATGGAGTCCATCCAGGGACTGTTTCGACAGTATGGTCTGTTCTCGTTTGTTCGTCCGGAATTATATCTGGAATCTCTTACATTGAGTCTCAACAAATTGATCCTTCATAGGGTCAATTTGGGCAAACTGGTCCCCAAAGGCAAATCATTCCTTTGAGTATTGGATTACCATCGTATGGAGGGCCGTATGCCCTTTCATTGCCTTCCTCGGAAGGACAACCATGTGTGAGTTCATAACAAGATTTGGGTTATGCTAGAATCACAACTAGCGGTTGGGTACCAATCCTGCCTCAACAACCAAGAGTTGTATGCTCAATGCAACAAAGTTTACCTATGACAAATATCCCCACTATGCCAGTTGTTGTGGCAGTATCACAATTACAAGCGTTGCCAGTTGTATGCCAACCTCAAGTTTCACAGGTTGTAATGCAACAACCCCTTGTACCTACAACACAACCACAATCACCAACTAGTGGAATAACACAGTTTCAAATGGGGAATGCCAACCCCCATCTTGGTCAAACAGTCAATGCTAGACAATAGCCCATGGCTTCATAACCATGGCTGGTGCAATACCAACAACTGCAATTCCAGCAAGCTTACGAAGGATATGAGCAACAATTCTTTGCAAGTAATGGGCAGCCATACCAACCATATCATAATGGTTATGCCCATCAACCTTACCAAAGTTACCAACATCAAATGCATTATGCTAGTATGCAAAGACCAATTGCTCAAGCGATTCCATCTTATCCTGGGTATGCTCAACCAAGCCTGAATCAACAGTTGCCTTTTGTGGCAACTTTAGAGTTACCAGATCTAAATCGACTAACAAATGATCCAATTACCTACACCCCTTGGTGGCTAGCGATTCCGCATAAACTTCCGTCTGATATTCTGAAATTTAATGGAAATCTGGGTGAAGACCCAACGAATCATGTGATGACCTTTCATCTCTGGTGTTCATCAAACACTCTCAATGATGATTCAATCAGGCTTCGCCTCTTTCAGCGAACGCTAACTGGTCCGGCAGCAAAGTGGTATATCGAATTGCTTAGAGCTTCATTTGATAATTTCAGTACCCTAGCCACGACCGTTTTAACCCATTTTCAGCTACCCATAAGGTACGAAACGGGAACACAACTTCTTACCAATTTCAAACAAATGAAAGCCACTCACATATCTGATCATATTCATGAGTGGCGATGTCATCATAGAATGGTAAAAACATATGTTCCTGATCAGTTGTTGGCTGAATGGTTTATTAAGTCATTGTTACCTTCTATTACAGAAGATGTGGCAAAGGAAGGAGTCGTCACTGAAGAGCAAGTTATTGCTCATGCACAATATCTAGACTTGATCTATACTTAGTCTGGCACGCTTTACGATAAAATCCCTGATGCTCCTAGACCAGATTTTTCCATTCCTCCCCCTCCTAAATCAAACAAAGACTCTCATGCCGGCAATGGCGTGATAGGTACAACTAGCATGAAAACCATAAAGGCTATGTCAAAGAAATATCATATGGTTTCTAGTCAAAATGCAAATGAAAAACTTCTTGCCTCGGAGGTTAATGCCGTGTCGATTGACAAAGGCAAATAACCAAATCAATCAGGAGGCAAGAAGAAAAAGAAAGGGAAAAAGAAGAAAAAAGAGGAGTCAACTCCTAAAAAATCTTCCGCAAACCCTTATGGGAAAAGGAAACCTCCTTTAGGGTGTCAGATATGCGATGAGGATCATCGTAGAAGAGATTGTCTATATAAAGATGAGCTTAGAAAATTCTTAAAGAATTCAAAAACCTCAGCAGTATTGACTGATCCGTTTCTGAACCTAGGAACAAATCTAGATGCTAGCGACAATGCTTCCCCATCCCGAGTGCTTATGTTGTCCATTTTGAAACAACAAAATGATGCTTTGATATCGACAAGGAATAAAGATTATGGAAATCCACATATGTCGAACAACAAGGCTACAGATCAACCTAGTAGTTCGACAACAACTTTGATCGAAGTTGTACCACCCATCATTCCTGAGCTAATGATAAAGCCACCAAAGGGAGTAGTACACAAATTGACATTTAATCCTCATGCCAGAGTAGCATAGCATTATAATATAGTGGAGGATCTGGCCCAATCACCGTCCGTTTTGTCGACACTTGAGGTATTGTAAAATTGCCCCTCCCAAAAGCAAGCTTTATTATTAGCGATAGGTGGGATTGACCCAACGGATTCCAATCTTGTGGCCTTTGATCACAAAGGATATGACCCTCAGTTACCAGCTCAACTAGCTTTCCTTATTCAAGTGAAAGCCCTCAACAAAACTGTTCATCGAACAATTATTGATGACGGGGCATCTACATGTATTATGTCAATGAGTTGCGGGAAAACTTTAGGCTCACCACCCTTGTCACGATCATCAATGATGTTAAAAGAGTTTGATGGGAAAACATACACTCCATATGGGATTTTACGTAACTTGCAAGTCGAACTAGGGGGAAAAACAATAGAAATTGATGTTGAAGTTATCGACGGAAACCTTGATTACAAAATCCTATTGGGAAGGCCCTGGATACATGCTATGGCTACCATTGTGTCGACATACTTCAGAAACATTGCATTTCCCTTCCAAGGAGGACTCGCAATCGTCGACCAACAAACATTTCTCCCCAACAGTTCACAAGTTACGGGAAGCATTCCGATGATCCATGGAAGCTCTCAGTCGCTTCAAAATATCGGAGTAGGCCTCCTAAAAGACCCTTCCTTAATGGGGACTTTTTCCCTTCCGCCTCCAAGTAAGCTGGCAGAAGTGGCCACAGTGGAAACCTGTCCCATGAGATCTTCTACATCAAAAAAAATGAAGAAGAAATCAGAACATTTTAATAGTGTGGATCATCATGAGGCATTGCCTCCAAGCCCTACTATAGCTACATCATCTGATGATCAATTCAGTGATGTTGTACATTATGTACTGGGGGGATTGGAACCAGATCTTTCCTTCATAACCCCTTATGAGTTGTGATCAAAGGTCACCATTAGGATAATTCTTTTACTGTGTCAACCTCATTAAAAAATGAAACAACTCCCTTTCCAAATCGAGTTTTAAAAAGATCTCAAAGGTAAACCTTCATTCCAACCACCGCGTTGAATGAAATGAAGCTTGGGGGCATTCACCTCGATTTGCGTTATTATGCTGGCGGCATGCAAACTTATCACGAGTAGTGTTACCGCAGGGTTCAAGCTCGTTAAAAAATAAACCCGCCATGAGCAGTTTTAGCACATAGTTCAAGCTCGTTAAAAAATAAACATAAGTCATGAGCAAATGTTTCCCCCAGAGTTTAAGCTCATTAAAAAAATGACCCGGTAAATAACCATTGTGAATGCCTTATCGCCAACTTTTGAGCCTTGGTCATGTTCTCATCATCGCCTCCACTCTGTTTTTAGCCGATCACTCACCTCCATATGATTTTTTACCCTTTCAAGGAACATCTCTGAAGAGTGATTCTATTAGCCATCCTTGTGACACTGCCGTGATTGGAAAATTCCAAACCTTACCTGGAATTAGCTGCTACCCGAAATCATCACTCGTTCCTCGAAAACGAGTCTCTTTTAAGCTCTTTTCAACTGACTCGTAAAATATGAAAAGATTTCCGAGTGATTAGACTCTCTGGCTCATTAAAGTCATCGGAAGTGCTATCCCTCCTCTAGATTTTAATCTTTTTGGACTTGAGGGATTATTACACAAAAAGATCAAGCGCTTGTCTTGTTCGGCTCGTTAACATTACTGAACATTCATCCCTTTCATATTATTTTATGTTTTTTCCGACTTAAGGGATTATATGATGAAAAAGAATCTTTGGAGTCTCCTTTCTTTCCCTTTCAAACTCTCTAAAATTGAAAAGGACCGAGTTATCTTTGTCGTTAAACTCGTTAAAACCGAATAGCGACAAACTCGTCCAAATGGACGAGAACGAGTTTCACTGTTGCTAGGCTGGTTAAAATATAGCGACAGGTTCGCCCAAAGGGTGAATTATAGAACAAGCATATGTTATCCTCCTCAAGCTTGAAAAAGATAAAGAGGTACTGGTCAGCAATGATTGGGGAAAATTGGGAAGAAAACTTGAAAAACTTTATTGGTAGCAAGTCGCTCTTGAACATGACACTTTCTCTCTGCATCCAAGTTGGGTTGGGTTGTTCTGTTCACTGGTCATCAACATTGGGCCGTCACACCATCCATATTTGGGGTTAATGATACCAATCCATCGTCAGTGTCACTGATATGTTCAATATAAGTCATTCAGACAATTCGCTTGTGTCTCACCCACTGCAATACATTCATGCTCCATTCCTTCATGACCGCCACGCTGAACCCTGTATCGTTAGATTGTTTTCACCTCAAAAATCATTTGCTTCATTCCGAGTCATTGATGTGGGATTCATTAAGGCCCTCCTACGACGGGTCGCTTCTTGTCAACATCAGCTCATTATCCAAGAAGTTGACCTAGGAACAACCCTTTCAGTACTTTGAAGCTTGCATGCCTTAATGGCAAGTTTCTCGCTCTCGGCGACAGTTTTACATTAATGGCCTTCGACTGAGAGATTTTGTGTGGTGTTCGACGCTAAGTCCTTTTTCACACCACGTGAATTTTACTGTAGTACCTTGAGGGTCATTGTCATTATTGGTGATTCCTCTGGCGCCTATTAACAACTTACATCTTTGGCTAGTAATCAGGCGATGTCGTTCCATGTTCGACTCCAGAACATTTTTCACATGGATCGACTTGTACTCCGAGTGAAGATTGAACGAGTTTTGAAGACCCCGGATATAGTTTCATCCATCTGGGCTGTGATATATTTAGGAATATAAAGACATCAAATGTATATCATTTCCAAACAGATGATCATCCAAATCAAAGGATGATGAGTTCGAATCATCAGTCTTCTACATAGACGATTGTCTTTCCTATGTACATGAAAATGAATTTATAAAGTTGAGCATGGGAATGCCTGCCTAAGCTAGATCATGAAAAATATTATGAAGATAATGTATTGTATTGTATCTTATTACAGGTCACCTCCCAGCTCGAAAAAACTTTGGATCCTCATGATAAATCATTTCACCCGACATCAAAAAGATTAACGACCTCATGCTTTAGGGGCAGGGCACTGCAACCCCAATCATAAATTTCCATAAACTAAGCGCTCCTAAGTCCCTAAAAGTGTTGCTTTACTACGTAAAGGAACAAGGTTAGCTGATTACATCATCTCCCTAAAGTTCTCCACTAAAAATTGCTCATAAATAGTCAAAACTGCACCATATTGAAAACCCAGTGCAGAGGGTGCGATGCATATCACCTTCCCAGTGTACAGGGTGTGATGCATACTGAATGGCTCCTCTGTAGGGTGCGATGGTCAGGAATGGACAAATGGCAGGGACAAATTGCGAGGTGGAAGATCATGGAATCTTCTAGAAGCTTCCCCTCTGACATTTGCCTCTTTGTTTTCGACTAGGGATGAGTAAGAGATCATCATTCTCCAAGTGGAATCAGGAACTATCAGATAGAGGACACTAATCGAGACCCCAGAAGATGACTCACATCCCTACAATAATCTATATATGGATCCCTCATCACAGAGATCCAGAGGCTGGAATTTTGTATTGTAGAGAAGTGTTGTTGGTTTTCTGGTGTATATTCATAGTGTTGGGTGACCTAAGCTTTACTTGAGGTGAAGAAGCACTTTCTTGCTGGAGGATGATGTTGGGTCAGAACATATGGTTGTAATCCTCTTGCTACTTTTGATCATAATAAAGCTATTCAAGTTTTCCTCCATATTCTTGTATGTTTACTTATATATGCATTTGTATGGTTAACACATATCTCATCATGTGTTATTTATGAATATAGATCTTTGTTCTTTGATAGTAGTATGTTGTTGTGATTCCACAGGTGCTCTTTGAAGCTAGGCAGATAAGGAAGAAGTGCCAAAGCTCTATCAGGAAGGAGAGTAAATCAAGCGCAAGACTAAGGTTGGTCTCCTTTGTTCCACTCCTATCTATTTTCATAAAGGAAAGTGAAAGTAGACTTTACTTGTTTGTTTCTAAGATAGTTACCCGTCTTAGTGGGAATAGCAGCATCCGAGTGGACACTATTCCCGGTAACAAAATGGCGACTCCGCTAGGGAGTGACTAGATTGTTTGTTAGCCTATCTTTGTTTCTTTTATAAACTTACAGACGGAGCATGAAGCCAAGCCAGCTAGCCTTCAAACAACATTTGTGCTCTATGCTCTTTGCTGAAAGATTCTTAACTTTCTTTCCTTAGTAGCTAGGATTTTCATTGCCAAAAGGAGATTAAACGTTTGGTTATCACATTAGACTGCATTTTAGGAATTGTATACACATCACACAGTGAACCTGAAAGGCAAATTTTTAAGCAATATCAACTTAAAATAAATTTAATGAATCTAACAACGCTTTGGAACCTAACGCACAACATCTAGAGGTCTAGGCTAGAGACATATTCCAACATCGTAAAACCTGGTAACTGTTGTTTTCATTGTTGGTTGGGTGATTCCTCCACTCTAAGACAGAAATTTCCAGTACAGACTTGTGCTCCCACGTACTGTCTAGTATATTTTGGGATACCACAATAGGCTGCATCCTTTATCCTTAGGAAGTCGTGTCTGCCGCCCTATCGATAGCAATGCACTGAACACAACATTCAGGAAGATTGACTACCGTACCGTAAAAAGTATTCTGCAGTTTTGCGATTGGTTTGGTAATCCCCTCTGCCTAGATCTCCAGAGAAGTATATTTTTCTCCTTTTCAGACTCCTTAGAAGAAAAGGTCCTCTCAGCACTTGTCACTTCAGGCTCAATAAAAATCGAAGGCGACTAGAGTCATCTTTTGTTTTTTCTCGACTCTTTAAATCTGGAAAAACAAGTTGTGTCAAAGCTTCTAAAATTTATTTTAATCGGAATAACATCATAAATTCCCTCGTTGGTCTTTAGGTTGAGAAAATGGAGTCTACCAACCAAGGATTTCGCCTTGGCGGAAATCCTAGTCCCTTCTCCTCTTGGGAAGATGTTGGTGCACCCCATATGACCATATTGTCACTTCCAGGGTTGACGATTGGTTTGCCTGTCTGGCTTTTCTCTACCTCTATCGTTCAGAATCCCGTAATTCCTGAACAATCAAGTCAGCAACTAGATGATACTAAAGTTGCTCACCAACATTCTACTTCATCTGATTCTCCCTCTCCTCCTTCCTCTTCGCATGATAAAGCTGATAAAGCTAAAAATCAAGTAACTGAGAAGAAGAAGAAGTAGAAAGAGAAAAAGGAAAACAAGAAAAAGTAACCAAAATCGAAAGGGGACAACCAAGCGTCATCTAGCGAAAATCCTCACACCGCATCATGTAAACCTAAATCTCCTTGGGTCATTTGCAATGGAGACCACTATCACCGAGATTGTCCCTGCATCCCACGGATCTTAAGGGACTGGTCTCCTTATTTGCACAATCCGGTGGTGTCAACCTCTGATGATCATGTTGAATGCACACCATCAACCAGTGAAAGTGAAGCACCTGGACAGAAAAGGAATCCCATATTTCCTTGCAAATTGTGTGAAGGCAATCACGCCATCCACCATTGTCCCTTCCTTGACGAAGCTAAAAGAGTTTTGGATGACCATCCTGCTTCACCGCTACGGCTCCCTCCTGGATATAAAAAACTCTAGCCAAGTCCACCACTGGTTGAAAATCTGGCTGGCCCGTCATTTTGGTCGGCAAAATAATTTATCATTGAAAATGAACCCTCTGAATCCATACCAAATGAAAGTCAAAAGGTCGAGATGGCAGTTGACCCAGTCTTGCCTTCAGAGTGTTCATCTTCGAATGATATCGTCACTGAAGAGAAAGAGAATGACACCATTCAAATTCTTTTCGTAAACACAGACTCCGATGAACTTGGGGGTAGCCCACCCGTTCCTTTATCATAGGAAGGAAGTTCATCAGAGTCATAACTGGCCGTCTATTCAGTCCCACCTCCAAGTAACCTAGTCGTTTCCTTCGATTGGAATCTACTAGGTAGACCCCATTTACCAGCTAGCGTACCATTCCGAATCATTGTACAAGCTTACAGAATAGTCATGGTTGGTACCATTATCGATGAAGGGGCTTCTGTGAGTATCCTTTCCTCAGCTTCTTGGAAAGCACTTGGTTCGCCATCGCTTTTGCCTAAAATGAGAAATCTCAGAGGCTTCGACAAAGGAACCAGTCGACCATTAGGGATCCTTCCAAATGTGCCCATTAGTTTGAGAAGGAAAACCATTCACATGAATGTGATGGTAGTTCAATGACCCTTGGATTATAATCTACTCCTTGGACACGACTATATTTATTACATGGGAGCCATCATCTCCTCACTCTTTAGAGTAATGTGTTTTCCACACGAAGGAAGAATGGTCAAGCTCGTAGACCAATTTTCATTCCTCGGTTCACACATCGTAAATAGTCAAATGCCATCCCTAAATGGTCTTTTCACGCAAGGTATGTCTCATCAATCTCCAGTCCGTCCACCTAATAAGCGCGAGTGATTTAGGAGGATGTGACTGAAACCTAGGGGGCATGCACCCTGGTCTGTTTCGGCAGGAAAACCTTGGGTATAGAGTAGGTTTCTGTGAAGGATATATGACTAGTCTGACACACCCATCCTCACAGGAAAATGGGATTAGGCTGGAATAAGATACCTTCGTTAAAGTTATGTGAGTGGAGTAATTCTACACCACTCCCCTTTGTCTATTTTCGTAGACATCACAAAGGAAGAATTATGTCTGCTACGCGGGGAACTTTCATGGTAACCTAGGAATTGTTCGCTATACCTGAGGGAATGCAACCCTTTCCACATGCAAGCAAAGAGCGAATATTTATTTTTAAAATTTGTAGGACCTCTAACCCTTTAAACTCGTAAGGCTAGCCGTTTCCTAGCTTGCATAAAGAAAGGATCTGGGGCAAAGCTTCAAAATGGCATCTTGAAAGAGACATCCTTATTATACGACTGGTGAGCAGTGTTACCGCAGGGTTCAAGCTCGTTAAAAAATAAACCCCCACGATTAGTTTTAGCGCATAGTTCAAGCTCGTTAAAAAATAAACATAAGTCATGAGCAAATGTTTCCCCCATAGTTTAAGCTCATTAAAAAATGAACCGGTAAATAACCATTGTGAATGCCTTATCGCTAGCGTTTGAGCCTTGGTCGTGTTCTCATCATCACCTCCACTCTGTTTTTAGCCGATCATTCACCTACATTTGATTGTTTACCCTTTTGAGGAACATCTGCGAAGAGTGATTCTACTAGCCATCCTTGTGACACTGCCATGATTGGAAAATTCCAAACCTTACCTGGAATCAACTGCTACTTGAAATCATCAGTCATTCCTCGAAAATGAGTCCCCTTTAAGCTCTTTTCAACTTACTCGTAAAATATGAAAATATTGCTGAGCGATGAGCCTCTCTGGCTCGTTAAAGTCATCGAAAGTGCTATACCTCCTCTACATTTTAATGTTTTTGTACCTGAGGGATTATTACACAAAAGGATCGAGTGCTTGTCTTGTTCGGCTCGTTAAAACTATCGAAAATTCATCCCTTTTTTATTATTTTACGCTTTTTCAGACTTAACGGATTACATGACGAAAAAGAATCTTTGGAGTCTCCTTTCCGTCCCTTTCAGACTCTCTAAAATTGAAAAGGACCAAGTTATGTTTTTCATTAAACTCATCAAAAACCGAATAGTGACAAGCTCGTCCAAATGGTTGAGAACGAGTTTCACTGTCATTAGGCTCGCTAAAATATAGTGACAAGTTCGCTCAAAGGGCGGATTATAGAACAAGCATATGTTATCCTCCTCAAGCTTGACAAAAGTAAAGAGGTACTGGTCAGCAATGACTGAGGAAAATTGGGAAGAAAACTTGAAAAAACATTATTGGTAGCAAGTCGCTCTTGAACATGACACTTTCCTTTCACATCTAATCCGGGGTTGGTTGTTTCGTTCACTAGTCATCACCATTGGTTTGTCACACCATCCATCTTTGGGGTTAATGCTATCAATCCATCGGCAGTGTCGCTGATATGTTCAAGAGAAGTCATTCAAACAATTCGCCTGTGTCTCACCCACTGCAATACATTCATGCTCCATTGCTTCATGACCACCACCCTGAACCCTGTATCGTCAGATTGTTTTCACCTCCAAAATCATTTGCTTCATTCCGTGTCGTTAATGTGGGATTCATTAAGGCCCTCCTGTGACAGGTCGCTTCTTGTCAACATCAGCTCATTATCCAAGAAGTTGACTTAGGAACAACCCTTTCAGTACTTTGAAGCTTGCATACCTCAATGGAAAGTTTCTCACTTTCGGCGACAGGTTTACATCAATGGCCTTCGACCGAGATATTTTACGTGGTGTTCAATGCCAAGTCCTTTTTAACACCACGTGAATTGTACTGTAGTACCTTGGGGGTCATTTTCATTATTGGTGATTCCTCTCGCTCCTGTTAATAGCTTACACCATTGGCTGGTAATTAGGCGATGTCTTTCCATGTTCGACTCTGGAACATTTTTCACATGGATCGACTTGTACTCCGAGTGAATATTGAACGAGTTTTGAAGACCCCGGATCTAGTTTCATCCATCCGGGCTGCGATGTATTCAGGAATATAAAGACATCCAATGTACATCATTGCCGAATAGATGATCATCCAAATCAAAGGATGATGTGTCCATATCATCAGTCTGTCACACAGACGATTGTCTGTCCTATGTACATGAAAATGAATTTATAAAGTTGAG
>APFE031196306.1:0-16024 GCA_000404065.3 Pinus taeda | reverse complement strand
AAGCCATCATTTGTAGATTTAACAGTTTCTGGCCATAACCTATGGATCTTTTCCATTGGATTTTCACATATTGGACAACTAACTGTGAAATACACCTTTGCTCCAAAGGATTGTTCATTGTAAAGTTTTCATCATCAGAGGATCGAGAAATTATCCTACACGAAGGTGTATGGTTTTGGGGATCAACAGGATTGTTCATTACCCCATGGTTTCCAGATTTTGATGCAAATACCATGATTGTATCAAGAATGTCGATTTGGGTTAGGCTTTATAATACCCCCCTTCACCTCTAGGAACCCCAAGTGCTTGAAGGCATTGGAAATATCTTACTATGATTCATTAAGATAGACACACAAACAATGGAAGAACGAATCTATATATTCACACAAATATGTGTGGAGGTGGACCTCAGTAAAGGCTTTCTGAATCGCATTCGCTTATCACACAACATGCAGACATGGACACAGCTCCTAGATTTTGAGAATACAACCTTCAGATGTAGAATATGTTGACAAACCAGACATCTACAAAACACGCGCCCTGACACCAAGAAAGAGTCGCGAAGGAAGAAGAAACCAAGAAAACAACCCAAAGGATTGAAATTTCCATCTAATGAGCTAGATGAGGAAGAAGATGAAGCTGAAAAGGATCCTATTTTCAATATGGAAAATCAGAATACACAAGAAAAATAAGGAAATCAATTAGATATTGTTTCACCCACACCATCTCAAGGAGAATGGTGGAAGTTTGAAAAGAAGAAATGGAGAAAAGGTTAACATTTTCTCTTCATTTGTTAGTTGATTAATTTGTATGAATTTATGATCATCAGTCATTGACTAGAGGATGGAATTCTTTCAAGCATCTATAACATGTAATTTTGTTTTCACTAATAAAATTACAATTTTTCCTTGGGAAAAAAAATAAACTACTTATTTAATAAAAGCAAGATGGGTTTTTGGGAAAAGATAAAGATAAGATAAAGAAGAAAATTACATGATGGGAAGTGGATCCTAGGGATTGGGTTCTTTATCATGGATTAATTCTACTTAAAGAAGGCAGAGAAGAAGAAAAATTCAATTTGTTTTGGAGAAATTAAGGACAAGGTTAAGGAAAACTAGCATAGTAGTGGATCGAGGGCTCAAGGATGGCCACGGACACTAGAATGCTTAGTTCAATTCCTAAAACTCTTCCAAATATGGCCAGAATCTGAATTCTTCTGCTAGAGGAAGTCCTCCCTATTGTTTTGAAAATGGAGACAATTGGGGTCTCAACATGGAATGCTTAACATTGTTCTTAGAATTCTTCCAAATCTGGCAAGAAGTTGAAATAATCTACTGGAGGAAGTGTCCCTAATGCTTTGAAGAGGGAAACCTTCAACGTGGTAAAAGGGAGGTTTACAACCTACAGTGGTTTAAGGAAGGCCACCAACCAAATGCGTGCTTAGGGGATTTTCTATCTTTGGCTACAACTCGGAATTTTGGTATGGCTATCTCTGGCTACAACTCTGAATTTTCATATGGCTATCGCTGGCTATAGGCTCAGGAAGCAGGTCTAGGTTGTGGCTCAAGCGCTCTTGATTTATCTTTTAAACTTGTATACGACAATCAATTGTCCCCTTGTCAGATAGAATGTGAGAATATGGAGAAAAATAAACTGCAAGACTTTTCTATAATTGTGAAAAAAATCCGTGATATGAGTGAAACATTTTCTTGGTTGTTGAAGCCCATTATCGAGAACCAATCCATCCAAGATGAATTTTTTTTCTTGCAAGAGGCTTGTTTTTAAAGCATTTTTTTGAACGATGAGTGTGTTGACCATAATGTTTAAGAGGATGAAGATAAAAAAAAAATGATGTTTCACATGGCTAACTTGATTATAGTGTTGGTATTTGACAATCTATTGTTGTGGAGGAGGAGAAGGAAGAGGTGAAGATGGATTGTCGTGAAGAAATCCAACACTTTGAAATTGGATTGGCTTGGAATACTCCAGAATATGAAAGGACACATCTGTGTCATATCTAAGACCAATTTTTTTCTTTTTGTTAACAAGCTCTTCCCAAGGCTTGATGATGGACTTGGGAGGTGTAGGCTAAATTTTTACTTTTGCATGCAAATCTACCCTTTCAATGACTTAATTTTTTCTAGTAGTTGAAGGGAGTCTATCTCAAACTCAAAGAGAGGATTGTTCCAAACAATAACATGTTCAGAATGATGATTATGTTGTTGTAGCTCCTCTTGTTGTAGCTGATATTCAAGCCACAAAATATCATTTTTTTCTTGTGCATATTGTAGACATGTCTGAATGTCAAAGAGAGAGTCTTTGCTAATTTCAACAGTATCATGAACATTGGATTGTATTAAAGTATTTAGAAACTCTAATAATTCAATAATCTTGGTCATTTTTTCAATAAGTCAACTTCAACAAATGAAAATTGTTGACAATATCAATTTATGATCTATTCTTTGAACTTGGCACTTTCTTCAAAGAAAATAATCTACTCTATGTCAACAAGCAACCAATGAATATTATAGCTCTTGGTTTGACTTTTAATTGTGCAAAAAATATGACATAATATCCATATACAACCATGCAAAGACATATTCCATATAACATTATCTGGCACAATTAATATAGGCAATAACTCTATTTAATGTGCATGCCAAAACTTCAATGAAATGATATCAACACATCTCATCATACATGAAGGACCAACATTATACCCACATATAGGTTGGACCAACATACACTCATAGTTATGGAATAGTAAAGAAGTTTTTCATACTCATTTCACAGGATTCTCCATTTTCTTTTCGGCATTCATTATTCCTTACAATATTTCAATGAAATGATATCAACACATCTCATCATACATGAAGGACCAACATTATACCCACATATAGGTTGGACCAACATACACTCATAGTTATGGAATAGTAAAGAAGTTTTTCATACTCATTTCACAGGATTCTCCATTTTCTTTTCGGCATTCATTATTCCTTACAATATTTACTGGTGTTTTGCCACCGCATACAAGTGACTATGACCACCATTTTGTTTGAAAAGGTTTGGAAATACCAACTATTCATAGTTCATTAGCAAGTGTGGTACTAGATAAATGTTTCCCATACTTCTTCATCTTTTTCATTAATAGAGGGTGAAGAATAAATGTGGTATGCTTACAATCCTATAAATTAGAAAGATACCCCTACTCCACGATGTTAGTTCAATGAGTTGGGGACTCGATCTTGATTTGGTTCAAATGCTAGTGGAACTACGGTCTTTGGCACTCAGACCGATTATCTGCGACTAAGTCAGTTGTTTTCTGACTAGAATGGGAGATCTACTACGGAAGCCTGTAACAGTAGGAAGATACCTACACTTCATTTCTACTACACAATTCCTCGCACATGCATCAACTCAGGGAGAAATATATTCAACATTAACAACTCCAACATTCAATACAATGTAATTCAAAGCTCTTATATATGTATAAATGATTCGACAAACAACTAGCAAGGAATCGTTCCAAACACAACCAACATTTCATCTCACGAAGCGCCATAGATCACTACCATAATGAACACCTCTTCAATTCTCAACGTAGAGGATCCATACATGAACAGGAGCTACTCAAAGCACACTTCATTCCAAGCTCACCTCATCAAAGAGAAACAATGCAACATCAATTCAATGTATCCATCTCACAACTCACTTACTTCAAAGAAGATGTTCAACTCACATTGAACTACATGGCTCCAATCAACGTGGAATAGAGATTCTTCAACACATATAAATGTCATATAATATTCAATGTTGGAGCTTGTTAAGGCAGAAGTGTATGCATATAAACCAACTATATTTTGTAGCATGAACTATATAACTCATGATCCACATATACTAGAGATTGAACACACATGTGTTTTAACTCTCTCTGCTATCACTGCAATCAATGTCATGGAGTGTCAGATTGATTATAGAGGCCAAATATGGAATCTCTTCAATGATGCTACTCAACTCTTTTATCAAAAGATCAACTAAGTCTAATGCATATTTGATCAACTAAATTCAACATTGTAATCATTCTTCTCACAACTCTTCTGCATCAAAATAGAGACAACATAAAACCCAATGCATAGAAAATCAACTATGCCTATATTTCTAATGCAACATTCCATGGGCTCTACCCACTAAATGAATTACGGCTCAATGCACATACTACTCAAATTATTCATTGATGCATAACACAAATGAATCATAGCTTCAATGCTACATTCTTTGAAACCCGATAGCAGTTAATGGATACAATGTACACCCAATGGAATTCAACCAACTCACGAACAATTGAAACTTTTCACAAAGGATATGAATCGATACATAGAGAATGAGGACTGAGCATGTTCACTATCTAGAATCAAAATCAATTTTAGTTATCGCTATCTCAATCGCATAGAGAGGAAACAGATAGATTTCTTGACATTGGCCAAATTAGTGGAGCATTATGAGGTAATGGAAAAACTGAGAAATGGAAGGATTGAGTGTATGCCAGGATTGAGAATTATTGCGAGCACTTAGGTAAATTTATATGTCACCAGTGAAGTTTCTCGGAGCTACTACAAAATTGGGCAAAAATCGAAGCTAGAATATAGTTGACAGGTCATGCAAAACTAATGGAAGAACTAACATGAAAAATGAGAGGCCATAAAACCAGTGGCTCAAATATGGGTAGGGCATGAGGACAACTACTCTGATACCATGTTAAAGACACACAAATAATGGACAACATATTAGGATTAGCATGAGATTAAATTTATTCACAAATATTTACATATTTATATGTTTCCTTATGACCCTTGGTGTTCATATACCAAATGATCTCTTGGAATCCAGTGACCATTCCCATTCCACCAACCCTTAGTAGATTAGGTGTCTAGCCAAATATAAAGGGGTGGTTGTAAGGGGTATTTTTTAAATCAATTCCAAACATATTTCCCAGTGGTCAAAGTCTATGCTTGTTAGAATAGTAACTTTGGCATAAATCCCATTGATAGTATTGATATCAGCCACCTGAAGTTGGTGAGGAATATCTATCCGAACTATTTCACCATGAGATAGATTCTCCTTATCCCTCCCTTATTTTTCTCTTCTTATATTTAATGAGTTTAAATTATTTGACGATGACCCAAGGGTCATCTTCATGGAGATATCAAATTGTTCTAATGTTTGACAAAAAATATGATTTTTCCATGGGAATATGAAGGCTGTAAAAAACTATCACGAACCTAGACTAACTTTCTCCAACATAATGAAATCATACTAATAGAATTCATATTTAAATGTTATTTATAGAGGGTTCCAAAGAATAGTAAGACCCATGGCACTCCCTTCAGCATCCAGAACAATCGCTTCACATCCTTTCCAACATCTATCAGTGATTGTCTGAACCTTTTCACTTTAGGCTTGTGTTTCTTGTAACATAAATATATATGGGTCTTCCATTTTTATTATGCCTCTAAGATGTACTTTGTTACCTTGGCTATTGAGGTCATGCAAATTCCAGGAAATAATATTCATTGACTAGAGTATTTGGAGGAGTAAAACACCTCCCAAAACACAACCACCCTATTTGTATTAACTAAATGTTCCCCAAATATCTAGGTTGAAGATTTGGTAGTCCATCTACCGCTTTTCTTACATTCCTTATGGATATGGGATTTTCATTTTCTACTTTTTATGTGTACTCCCAACCCTTAGTTGTCGATCGGGGATCCCCATCTACTTTCATTGTATGACTCTTAAATCTAAGATAAATTTGGTGATATTGTGATTTCTGATGCTCTAGAATGGTACTTGGGTACTATTTTGACTTTTCTTAAGTAGATTTACCAAGATTGTCCATGATTTTTCAATATCACAATATCCTCCTATGCATCCATTCCTACCAGATATGACATGAGTGTCTCCTCTTGATTGGGATTTTGGGATTTTCTGTGGTTGTCCTTTTTGGAGAGGATTTGGCCTAAGGTTCCTCCACATTAGAGTCCAAATTCATCAAATCTTGAGGGAACTAAATCTACATCCAGATTTGTAAGTGCCACATACTTATTTTCAGCTAGGATAATATTGGCCTTCGACTGAATGAATTTACTTTGGGGGTTTCTCTTTTTAGTTACAACTTTTTGAAACCATTCAAAATTAACTTTCTAGGTCTATTCCTGCAATTCTACTTTACATATTGGGAATATTGGAATAGGTGGTCGTACTTGTGACAATGGAAACATAGAAAGGAATATATTCATAGTCCATAGGTTCACACTAAACTTTGTCATGGTAGGATATTTCAATGGACTCAACTAAAGGCTGGGATATGTTCATGTATACACATATTATGGCATATGAGGTATATCATCCACACATAACGACCTATAATATCTTAAAAAAAGATCCAATCAAGTTTCTAATTCCTTTGAGCATCTTTGGGTATAGAAAAATTCTCACCCACACTGATGCCACTAAAAATTTATCTTTTTCAAGTTTGTATTGGTCCTCTTGGAATCTCATGAAGAGGAATCCATTATTGAAAACATAAAGACCATTTTCAAATTCTTAGGCCCTGTCTTCTAAGGTGCCAAAGAATACCATAAATAATCCTTTGGCCCCTACTTATAGATCAATTTGGTCTTTTGGTTGCCATTTATTATAGGTCTATTTTACAATAACCTTCTGAGAAGGTCATATCTCAATAGACTTGTGTATGATGGCGCAATATTTCATATATTTTCTATATCCTTCTAGTTTGCTCAGTTGAACCCCATATTTAGGGTTTTTTGGTACTTTATGAAAACATCTTCTCTTTAAATAAGATTTACATTGTGCTCCAAGAATCATATTATCTTGGGTATTTACTTCTCAATTTGTAGCCCAAGTTCCTCCCACATTTCATTGATTTTCACCAGTTGCCACTTTTTTGTAGGAGGGGCTTGCACCCCTCCCCACATGGGCACTCATAGAGTAAATCAGATTCAATTGAAGTGATAGTATCTAGATCTAAAATATCTCCTTGTTAGATGATGTTGGCCATTGGTGGTAAATAGAGATTTTAGAAAATTCTGCAGAATCAAACCCTAACCCTAGTAGAGATCCTCAACCACACCATTCCACTTTAGCAACATGGAATGTACTATAAAGTAAGTGTTTTGATGCTTACTATGGATTGATTCATATCATTGTTTACCAACTATTTAATTTATATGGTTGAGCAAGTATTGATATCATTAGCTAATTATGCACATGTCTATTTTGGAATAGGCCTTCCATAATTTTAATATAATTATCAATAATTATTAGGTGGATGGTAAGGATTTAACCTCCACAAAACATTGTATAATATTTTTAGTAGTATACACAAACTAAAGGTTGATATTTATCTCCAGAGTACTTATGGCATTTTTGTCCTTTCAATTACATTAATTAATTAATTAAAAAAAACAGCATATGAACAAATGTCATATCAAGAGAATTGTGATTTTTTGTGTATGTGGTATTGATAAGCCATAGTACTAGCCCATGGTATTGTAACAAAACATATTTACAAATTAAAATGGGGTAAATCTCCATGGTTAAGAATTGTGTTCCATGTTTTTTTAAAATGTGTAATATATGCTTAACTTATATATTAATTATTTTTATAATTAATAATACTAATTGCCCCAAAGGTTATCACAATTGGTTGAATCCCCACCATTAAAGCACCTTCACTATTGAGAGGTCATGGTTTTAATTCTCTTGAAACTGTTAGGGTCATGCTTCATAATTGAGCTGACAAGAAGTGATCCATTCAAGGTGGATCGACCTAGTACACATATTTTTTGGATGTAACAGTCACAGATCTTCGAGGTCCATGAACCACATCAATAATAATAATAAGTTAATTAGCTTAAATTATTATATATCATTTTTGGGATTAACTCACTGCATAGAGTAAGTCATTAAACTATGACTACATCCATGAGTGTTAGTCTCAACTGACCAAATTTATCATGATTTTGAATATTCCACATAGCACTCATTACATTGGGTGATGCTCATAGGGGTTAAGAAGTGGGATTGATATTAGAGAGATAAATCACCCAACATAAATTGTCACCTCCAAGGCTAGAATCCAATGACTAGGATTTCTCAAGAGGGCACCCATCCCAACACTCCTTTGGCTCAAGCACACTTAACTGTGGAGTTTTCCCCACTTTCCCCGCAATCAAGCCCACTTAGCTTGCTACCCCTATTTTTTAATTTTAGCAACTTGAAATGTATCATAAATGTTTTGATTTTTATTATATATTGATTTGTATCGACATATGCAATTTATCAACCATTTAAGTTATATGGCTACAATAGTTAATAGAGAAAACAAAATCCTTTATGACCTAAACAATTTCTAAGGATTTTGTCCCATTAATGAACTATAATTTTTATTTACTAATAATAGCGGTAATAATAATAACAACACTATTAATATTAATAATATTATTAATAATGCTTATTGATATTAATTTATAAATAATAATAATATATATTGAAATTAAAGTATTATTATTTAAATAATATTATTAAAGCTAAAAAGTATAAAGTTAATATTAACAATAGTATTCTTATCATTAATACTTTATCAACATTTCAATTAAGAAGATTAAACTATGTAATAATATTAATAATATGTATTTAATCCAAGTAATTATTAATAAAGTTATAGTTCAACAAATAGATGAAATCACCTTTTATATAGATTCAACACCCTAAATACCGAGGCACTAGATCTTTAATATGAAACAACTTAATCTTACAATTTTTAAAATCCTCCACCAAATTTTGAATAAAATTGACCAAAAAAAATATTTGAAATTTTCATTTGTTAGTTAGGCTAAGCATTTAATAAATATGACACGACTCACTAACTAAAAATTCTATTTAAAAATTAAATAAATAAATAATAGTTTTATTATTTACCTTGGTAACCTAAATTCCTTTATTCTCTCTCCTTTTTACCAAGTCTAATGTTGGGATTCCTTTATTTTTTCTATAACATTTAATCCTTAGAGTAAATATTCTTCCATTTCTTTTCAATCAATTTTTTCTAAACAAATTTTCCTACTTATTGATTCTATTAGCCATTACCAATCATTTTATTTAACATGGTTCCACACTCTCTCTGTGTCCTGTTAATGGGTGGATTGTAACACCCCTCAATGAAAAGTAAATATTTAATTTACTTTTATTGCAAAGACTTGGTAAATCATGGGCTATGTGGAAAGCCTAGTGGAAAACTTTAATGCTTAAAGTTTATTTGAATTTTATATAAAAGTGGTTATGGAAAGTCTTAGAATTCTTGAGAAAAAACAGTAAATGAAAATGTTTTCACTCACCAAACAATTATAGGATAATTACTTCCTTCCCTAGAGATAAATCATCTCAATTGGGAAGAGAAGGGAGGAAGGTATGACAGAGCACCTGAGACATCTAAGAAGGAAAAAGGGAGAGTTGGTACCTGGAACCGGTCGCTATTAAGGTAAAGAAAGACGCTTCCAATTACGGTATTCTTGACGTGGTTGGTGGTCAGTAGAAACCCTAATATAGACTTTTGAGTCGTGATTTCTTTGGTTGGACTTGTATAGTCTTGATGCCCTTAGACAAACCTTGTTATGTCATTGTCAACCAATTGTTCTGGGAGTGACAAACTGGCTTTGGGGGGGGGGGTGTGTGCGAGGGTAGAATTGGACGTGATTGTCATTCTCATTGGTTGGGAGGAGTGGTATTTCTCCTTTGTGAATTCCCTAACATCCTGAACCCTAACAAATGATTTTTTAATCATGAAGCTATTTCTTTCGAAAAACAACTATTATGGTGAACAATAATGGCATATGAAATTTGTATTTGCAAGTATTGATTGTTGCGGAAAGTTAGTAACTTCAAAATGAATAAGTGAATGGAAAAACTGTGTGAATATTTGGTTACAATCATGTTAAACTTGTTTCTAATGTAACTTTATAAACATGATTTGTATATTATAATAAAGGCCTACATGCAAGTTACTTCCAAACAAAATAGAAAAAGTCCATAAATGGAACAATCCTTGTTTATGTAATATATTAATATATATATATATATCGAAGGGGGTGAACAATAAATCCTAGAGGAAGACCAGTTCCCACTTACCTTCTGAAATAGTGGTAGTAAAATAATGATAAAAAAATGGTGAAAAGACTAAACTTGAAACTTAAAATTAAAAAAATAAATAAATAAATTCGACAAAGAATGGACATAATCGAGAAAACACCAACTAATACAAAGAAAAATAAAGAAATGTGTCTATTAACAGTAAACACAGTGCTTTATATTTCTTAGATTTAAAATTTCAGAAGCAAGGAAACAAGGGTATGAAATATTTGAGCATGCAAGGGCCTATTTGCAAAGTATTGACATGCAATCGTTTAATTTAAGGGATCCCAAGGTCAAGAACGAAGTTAAATTAAATTCATTTGAAGCTCAACAATGACACACACCTACACTCACACATACATAATAGATCTATCCTACGAAATAAATTGATGCCATTAGAACAATTTTTTCATGAAATAAACATTGTAGACTATTATATAAACAATATAGATATTGTGACCAAACCCTAGTAGTTAGGAAAATAACTCCTCAAATTTTGTAGATGGAATAACATAATAATGAACCATTGAAGAGACAAAATTGTGTTCAATATGAATACCATGTAAACCCACATGGTAGTTGAAAACCCATCACGGTACATGAACTGTAATGAGATCTTGAGACACAATAACTATAAAAAAATATTACAATCACATAGTAATATTGTGTAACTTATCCCTATCTGAGAATACCTTATGAAGGTAATATATAACTGAAGGTTACACTAAGGGAACCTCAAAAAATAAAAATAAAAAATACATCTTGGAAGGAAACCCTAAGTCCTATTGGTCGTAAACAACTCTGGAGAGCAAAGATGGAAATTATACAAGGATGGAAAACCTACAAGAAAGTGAGTTGACAGGAGCACTTGAAGCTCAAGGCAGAAATAAAAACTAAAGTTGAATGCACATTCCAGATGAGACCCAATGCAAGAAAAATTTTACCTACAAGACCGGTAATAGAAAAGAACAAATTATCAAGAAATTAAGAATGGAAACTATAAGAGTGATAGAATACGCACAACAACTTTTATTTACCTAGGATCTCGCCAATAACCCTCGTCATCCTGCAGGATGAAACTGAAATCTGTAATAAGTGTGAAACCAAACTAGAATATAACATATCTAGAAATTAAATTGTGAAATAGGGAGAGGAATTTCTTTTACCTATAAATCCATAGGCACTTAGGTGGATCCAGAATGGCTAGGTGAGACACAGCATGGAAACTCCAATTCTTAACTTGTAGTTGAAAAACAAGATATAGTCAACTGTAATAATTCAAAAAAAAAAAAACTGAACTGGCTGGCTAAAATAAGAACAAAAGGGACAATAACAAGAGTATTACAACCTTTGTGTAAAATCTAGAGAAAATTCATGACAAATGAAGCGGGGGTTTGTTCGGCCATAGTAGAGCTCAACCAACAAACTGAAAAATTGAAAATGACTGACGTGAGTGCGATGGAGAATTGGGTAGTTACCCCCAAAATGAACCATCAACAATGTCGATCGTTCGATCATACCCTAACAATTCAACGATGGATCCATTGACATGTGACATCGTAAATACAAACCATGTATCCACAGAACAATCCAAAACTAGATTTCAAGGATGCATGGGAGAGTTAAATGTGATAAAGGGAAAGGTTGATGCAAACAATATACCATCACCGATAACACTCAATCCTAAGGGTAGCAAAACCTTTTCACAATGCAACTTTATAAGTCGGTAAGACTATAATATATAATGACCATTAATACATTCCCAACCATATACCATAAGCATGCTAGTGAGCGCTAATAAATCAATATGACCGTGACACAAGTGGTCCATATAAATATTTACACAGAACGTGTCCCTTTTTGAAATGGTTCAAGCTAACCATTGTCTACCATTTTCATTTTCGTTTGACATCTGTCCCTCTGTACACCCATGAAATTTGTCTGATTCTCACGATTTCCATTGTTATCCACTGAATTACATTGTTGAGGATTGTTGGGAGACTTTCTCATGCATGTGGGATGCTTGGTACTCAGCGGGCTTCTGGGGGATTTGGTGTTCTCAGACTTAGGTTTGATAGTTATCACCGGACTTCTCAGTTGTTATTGTTTCTCTTCCTCCATTGCATCTGTTGCAAGCAATTCAGGCATACTTCTCAGTACACAAACCAAAGAAAGCAACAAAAAATAACTTACTCTATCATACCAACGCTGGAAATTGAAATTTAGGGCCATTGATGAACCTGAAATTCCAATTTCATAACCGAAAATGAGGTCTCATGTGGCAGACACCAAGTAGGTCATTACCACGAAGGTGGTAACTCTCCCTGCCTAGATCTTGGTAGGACCAGTCGAGGCCACAAATCCCCTGTCATTGTCGCAGTTGTCACTTCTTTTTCCTCCTCTCATCTAAAAATGAAAAATCCCTAATGCCTTCAGCAAGAGAGGAATATTCAATTGGTTTGTCTTAGAGTGCTCCTTTCACCCCATTTGTATAGATCTACATGAAGGCCAAGATTCAAATACAACGTGGCAGAAGTAAAATATTAAATGTTGTCGAGTTTCCTAATCAATTCTGTCTTCCAGAAGATCTCGTCCAGATAAATTAATTAAACAAATTGATTGCTATTAACGTATCTTTTAAATACACCTCCTTGTTTAGTCAGATAAATTTGACTCCATTATCCTTGTACTTATCATCATTTCTCTCTTCACTTGTCTGGAGATTTATAGCTTATTTTAAAGACATAAAGTTTAATTAGCCCGATTGGTCATCTTTCTTGGAGTTTTGTAAAAAGCATCTAAATGGTTTTATTTGAAATGAGTTTTAAAATTTTGAGTAATTATTAAATTTAATTTATTTATTAAATAATTTATATTTTTAAACTTATAATTACTTGGATACATATTGTTCTTCTTTTTACTCGTTTTTCGTTGGGGGAATTTTATGAAAAATATCTAAAAATGTTTGTTATTTGAAGAGCAATTTCCTATAAAAATTTTTAGATTATAAAAAAGATGTTGCAAAACATACACAGTTAAATGTATAATATTTATTAATTAAATAATCTATATTTAAATTATAATTAAATAGATGTATTAAGCCTATATTTTAAGAAATATAGAGTTTTTAATTCGCACACATATTGTCTTCTTTGGGAGTTTTGTGAAAGGCAGTATAAAGTTATTATCATCTTCTTCGGGAGTTATATGAAAGATATGTAAATCATTTATTTCATGGAATGTTAAAATTTTTGATTAAGTAAAAAATGTTTGTAGCTTATAAATAGATAGGTTGCATTATGTTTATTAATCAAAATAATCTATTTTAATATAATGATGTTGTTTTATTTAAAATTTTAAAGAGAGAGTTTAATTAGCCACATTGTTTTGTCTTACCAAGAATTTTATGAAAGACATCTAAACAACTTTATTTCAAGGGAATTTTAAAATTTTCATTAATTAAAAAATTGTTGGAACTTCTAAATAGGTAGTTTAAATTATAATTTTGATAATTAAAATAATCAATGTTTTAAATCAAAATTATTTAGATTTATCAACTTATTTTAAAGATATAAAGTTTAATTAGTCAATTGTTCGTCTTGTTTGGAGTTTTATGAAAAATATCTAAATGGTTGTATTTCAAAAGAATTTTAAAATTTTGATTAATTAAAAAATTGTTGGAACTTTTACATAGGCTGATCATAATATTAGTTACTTAACTTAAAATAAACCTATATTTTAGGTAGTTTAAATTATATTTTTATTAATTAAAATGCGTAATATTTTAAATTATAATTACGTAGATTTATTAATAAAAAAAATATCATATAAAACAATCCTTCACAAACATAATGGTAATATCAAAGGCTTATAGTGAACCTTCTTAGTAAGAACAAAAACCTTGAAGGACATCTCGAATATTTACTTAGTGCAACTAAACACATAATTCTAAGCAAATCACTGAAACACAAGAATGGATTTTATATGGTCTTTAGTACCATGTTTGGAGATGGTGGAACTTTTGAAATCCAAGGAGAGGGAGATGTTACTTGGTAGTGGTCACGATGTTGGATATTGAAAAAGGTGATCTATGTTATCCTTTTGAAAAAGAGCTTACTTATGGTGGACCAGATGACCATGTTGACTAAGGTGGGCTTTGATAATGAGGATTGCTTCTTAATTTTTATAGGTTTTTAAAGGTGGGGTTTGATAGTAATATTTCTTCTTAAAACCACAAGAATAATTATTAAATTATTATGTAATAACATACATTGACTTGTAGAAAGATTGGTGATAAATATTGAATAACGAAAATTTGAAGAAGTTAGAAAATAGCTCAGGGATCATTGTAAATGTATATATAGAAGCCTACTCTAGGGAGTATACAAATATTTTTAATGGAATGTATGGTGCTTGCAATATTGTGACTACTTCGTGTCAAGGTATATGAACCCATGTGTTGACCAGGATGACATTAATGACAGCCAACATTGATTATGGTTATAAAGGGTGTTGGAATATCTAATTCCTACTTGTCTCTAGTTGTGATTCTCACTAAGTAAAGGAGTCTGTTCTTAGTAGTTAGGATCCATTTCCTAGTTTGGTGTGTGGTTGAGAGATTTCCTCAACCAACAGATTGTGTGTCCAAAATAGTCTCCCTATTTTGAGACAACACTTTGTATATATGTAATATTATTTTAATAAATACATACAATGTGCATATTGATATTTTAAGCTGGTATCAAAGCCCTGAGGGCTGGCCCCTCGTGGGCATGGCTCCTCCTGCGTTGAGGGAAATAAAATGGAGTATTTGTATTCTTTTAGTTTGTCAATTAAAGGTATTAATGACTAAGGTTTCTGATTTTTATGTTACGCCCAACAACGAATTGAATGCTTCCAAATTCGAGCCGGTGTGCAATGAGAAAGCCATGGACTGCGTTGCAGAGGACGCCGGTGCTATGGTGACTGGATCTCTTTTTTAACATACGGGCTGCAAGTAGAGAGGCTCATAAAGGGGAACCATGGAACATGCAACATCTCGATGAGGCGTGGTCAAGAGAGCCATGGTGTGGCTCCTGAGGTGTGGCTGTAGTGGTGTGGCTGTCGTTTGACTAAAGCTAACCGGTGAGAGTGACACCTACACAATAAACGGTAAAATCGTGACTATGCAGAACTCGATGTGAAAAGGGCAGAGCTAGAGAAGCGTCAACCTCATTGTTGGTGTGGAGGGTGGTGCATGGTGAGCATGGAGGCTGTGGTGAACTCTCGCATGTGAAGATGCCGAGTGGTGGAGTCCTTTTCTCGAGGCTGCGTGGAGATTGTGCTCGATTGGTGGCCTATGCGGGTTCTCTCTGGCCAAAGGTGGATTTGTTTACGGTGTTTAAGACCGGATCTAGAATTCGCAGTGTTTCAGAGACAACAAAAAATCAACTGAAAAGAAAAAAATCAGATTTCATTGAATTGAATCTTGGTAGAGATCACAGGGCAGAATTTAACCCCAAACGCCCTCCCATGTTAGCAATCAACGATTGAGAAGGACAACAGCCCTGATCCAATCTCAGCCTATGGATTATTATTTGCTGGAAGAAAACATGCAATTAAGTTTTTTTTTTAATTAAAAAAAATGGAGGCCGTAGTGTAATTTTGTTAGATGTCTCAAGGTGCAGCTAAATTGTGAAAGCTGCAAATAGAAGGCCATGGGGACGGTTGTCGGCCTTGAAGGTGTTGAATCTGAGGCAATCGAGGAGAAGGAAAACAAGATTACCATAATTGGAGATGCAAATCCGATGTGCCTTGCTACTAGTCTCAGAAAATT
>APFE031196302.1:247187-257916 GCA_000404065.3 Pinus taeda | reverse complement strand
GTGCAGCAAAGTTCACGCACTTTCATGAAGATAAAAGTTTATTTCATGTAGAGAAAAGTTCACGCATTTTTATGCGGAGAAAAGTTTATTTCATGTGGAGAAAAGTTCACGCACTTTTATGCGGAGAAAAGTTTATTTCATGTGGAGAAAAGTTCACGCACTTTTATGTAGAAAAAGTTCACGCACTTTTATATGGAGAAAAAGTTTGTGGAGAAAAGTTCACGCACTTTTATGCGGAGAAAAGTTTATTTCGTGTAAAAAAAAAGTTCACGCACTTTTATGTGGAGAAAAAGTTTATTCCATGTGGAGAAAATTTCACGCACTTTTATGTGGAGAAAAAGTTTATTTCATGTGGAGAAAAGTTCACGCACTTTCATCGTTGGTTCATGGTATTGGTCCAACAGTTTTTTTGATCCTATGGTTTCGGTCCGTGGTATTGCATCCAAAAGTGTTGATCCCAAGTATTGAGTTCATGGTATTGTGTTATTATGGTTTTGGACCGTGGTATTTTGAAAGGCCTAAGACTATAAAAGGGGAAGGAGATCATTTGACAAAGCATCATCTGAATTATTGAATATCTGATAAAGTGCTAGATCTGGAATACTGTGATTGGGTTATGGTGCAAATCTGGATCTGAGCTAAAGAGGGATCTCACTGGTTGATGGAGAACAAGATCTAAGGATAGATCGGGATCAAATGGTTTGAAATGAACTATATCTATATATTTGATTATGCTTATTCTAGATCTGTATATTGACGCTTGTAATGATCTGATCTGGGTATAACTTAAGTTTGAAATCGCTGCAAGTCATGTTTGAATATTTATAGATCTGTACGCGGGTTGGCTTTGGTGTAAGCGTGTATGTATGTAGGTTTGGTTCATTGTAGTAGCGTATACAATTTGCGCTATGATATTTGAAGTCACAGGTGGTTTTGGTTGTTGATGAGTTCTGATGACAGTTTAAAGGTGTCAGTATTCTACATATCCTGTTTGGTTGATTGTGTTTAGCTTCAGTATTGATGGATGAGAACTAATATTGGATCAAGATCATAATGACTCATATTTATGTGATCTGATGGACTAGATCTGGGTGCTAACACATATATATTGATCTGGTGTTTGGGTGATTCAGAGGATTGATTGATTATGTGCTTCAATGATATTAATGGGTCCAGTATGAAAATTGGATGAAACGTGGCCTTTCAGATTATGTGTTGTGCTTCAGGAGTATCCAGTCTCAAAATGTATGAAACGTGGTACCTGGAGGAGAGAATATTGTAGGCTGGCACCTACGTACTAGTATCTTATCTAGTACAAGAACTATGGGGGTTGTAGCTCCCTTCCAAGAGAGACTGGAGAACGAGAGAGGGGTGTAGCTCTCTGCAGGTAGAAGCCTACGTACTGGTATAAGACTGCACTAGTACAAAAATATTGTAAAAGGATTTTCTTATTAAGAAGAATATTGAGATGACTTGCAGCAGGTGGTTTTAACCCACATTAGGTTTCCACCTTATATCATGGTGTTCATGTGTGTGACTTATGTGTGATGATCTGTTCTGTTTTACTGCATCTGTTTACTGTTAATATAATGTTCTAATGCACTCATTAAGGATCATCTAACTAAATCATAAGAAGTTGTGGAAGTAGCATATATGAATCTGAATATGGAAATGAAAAAGTTTTATTGATGTGATAATACTGATTCACCCCCCCTCTTAGTATTATTTCCAACAAATAAATCATGAATGATCTTCTCTACTGTTTCACCAATGGAAACCTCCTTTGCACCTGCAAACATGCACAACTTATTACTTTTAAAACTGCAAGAATTTTTAGTCTTCACTGCTTCCTTCAGCGCTTCCCTTTGATCAGATCTGCATGTGGAATCTTCAAATTTCATCTCTGGAACAAGAACTCTAAGTCATTTTTTCATCAAAGCAATCACAATTTGCCTCAACCTCCTTTGCAATTTTCACCAAATCACTCTCTTTCTTTTCAGTGGAAAGAGCCATTTTCCTTTCTGATTTTCCTGCACTTTCAGCCATTCTTCTAGTACCTGCAACTGTACCTTTATTTCTGCAATCTCTCTTTCTCTTACTTTTGCAATCATCTCCTATCTATGGCATTTCTTTGAACCTCTTCCTCTGCCTCCTTTTCCTCTAGAAAATCTCCTTCTGCCTCTGGCAGACTGCTTCCTCATTAGTTTCTCACTCACCATGAGTTGTACTAGCCTCTGCAACAACAATCCCTTTTGCTGCCACTTACCTCACCAAGCTCTCCTCACTCAGTTTTTTGGTAAGTACTGTTTCACTGCCTCTGGAACCTCTTGAGCACTCCTCTGCTCTCTCTAGGCTATCCCTTCAACTCACTTTTCTCTTCAAGACACTGCAATTGTCATCCCTATCTAGACTTTAGCTGAATGCTAGGTTCACTGCCATCATCTTCTCTGCAACCATAAACTTCAATTATAAATTTTAACTCAAAAAATCATCTCACCTTTAATATATTGCATGATCTTGTCTTCTTCCTACAATCCTGTTCACTTGCAATTGTGTATGCCTGCATATCAAATTTAAAAATCTGATCTTCCTTTCAATCATTCATCACACATTCAAAGAAACACACTTCAGTTTTTGACAAAAACTTCTGTTCTCATTCAGAAAAAAAAAAAACAAATATCTTCAGCTGAGCATTCTAGCTCTGATACCACCTAATGCAAGGCCTCAACCTACAACCCAGAATATTTCTGCACTTATGCATATAAATCATTTACCTCAAATAATTGCCCAATTAACAAATCAACTCTGAATTCATTGTTTTTGTACACCTTTGTCCTTTTAAACAAGATGGACGTTATTTAATCAATCAAAATTATAATACCATTCATCCTTTTCGCATTTGACATCAACCACACACATTACTGGTTGATTACTGGATTAATAACACTCAAAAATATGGCACGACATTAACATTAATGTGTTTGCCCACAACCATCAAATAGATATACACCTCTTTCTTTTCAACATACTCATTACAAAGTAATATCATTGTATCACACACAATTCGAATTTGATTATTCTGTTATACTACCATTTCTTCAACATTCCAATGCTCTTATTCGAAACTCAACACATCAATACAATTGTTAATTGAGGATTGTGCCTACCTGCATTAATTTGCCCATGTCTGGCACTTTAACATTTGCAATGATTACCAATTGGTTTGTTTCAATGTCGTGCTTCTGGTTTGTAACCACCGCTCCGCATTTAACTTTCAATTGTCAGACCATGCCTATGGCATATCATTTCACTGTTTTATTCACAATCATAACATGAATTCAAATAAACAATGTATCAAATATATTCTGCGCCCTCTTGCTAGATCTTCTGCGCCTGAGATTTATCACAAAACTATTCAGATTAACATAAGAATTCAACCCAGATTTGTTTCTGCTGAATTGAACTCAAACCTGTGCTGTCAATATATGTTAAATCACCATCTCTTTTGAATGTTAGCAATGGAACAACAATTTTACTTGCACTGGGTGAAATAGATGATCGATTCACCAAAATATCATAAACTCGACTTCAATGCGTCAACGCTTCAATACACCTGCCTTTCTCTGCTTCGTCATCATGGCAATCCCCTTTTCCAGTCACCAATGAGGTTCCCAATGTCGAAAGATATAGTGTTGAAGATCACGATAAAAAACCATAAATAATCACCTTTTTTGGATCACCAACGAGGTTCCACATCTCGAGAGACGGGTCAATCTTTTGTGGACCGCAAAACTGAAAGTGCATGCTACTGCACTATCACCATGTGAAAGAGAATAAAGATATCAGTTCATAGCATAGAAAACTTCATTCAACCTGCAAGACAACATCACCAGGAAATCACCAGGAAAGTGATAGCTGCAATTGATGAGGACTCTGTAGCTGCAATCGTTTTCAGCATGTCTCTATCAGGTATCTCAGACAATCATTCTGAAAAAAATTGAATAAATAACTCCAACAAACAAATAGAATCATCATCGGTGTAAGAGATTAATCGTAGTCGGTGCCGGTATTCTAGTTGTATCATCTGCAGCCATAGAACACCATTTTCCTAATATTCAGAGTTTCTTTATTAAACGATGTACGCGATTCAATCACAGTGTGTTCCGACGAAAGGAGAAACAATCCAAAATGCTCCAATCCATACACACAATAAAGCATCAAGCGGCGAATAGTAAGGCCATTCAAGCCTTTCAATACAAAGTTCAATCAAACTATAAGATACATGCATCCAATTTAATATCGATCATTCAGAAAATGCTGAGAGGAAAAATGTATTCATAATTCTTATAGCACACCTCTCCTCTCTCTACTCTCAGAGCTTTAGCTACTTCTTTATTTACATATAATAATGGATAGGTCTTCTCAGACCTTATCTCTTACAAAAAGAAGGCTTTTTCCTTCTTACATAATGATTTAAAGTGTGAAGCTTTATTCTCCAGTCTTATCCTAATTTTAACTGAGAAAACATATAAATTCTATCCCAGATTTTGCTCCTAAACTATTTCTCTCATATCCTTTAATTTAGAAAAAGAATATTTACATAATCTTCACTTCCTATTTTATTAAAAATAACAAAATATTTAAAATTATCACACCCCCCTTTTATCACATATTTACAAATGAAAATGGTCTTGATGCTCCTGCATCAAGATGAGAAGTTGGTAAAATGTTACAGAGGATCTCACAAGATCATTTGAGATGAAGGACGTGGGGCTTATGCACTATTTCCTTTGTATGGAAGTATGGAAAGGAGATGAGGAACTATTTATCTCTCAGAGAAAGTATGCCAACGAGACACTGAAGAGGTTTCACTTGAAGAGAAACAAACCCATGGAGACTTCTCTAGAAAAAAAGTGGAGGAAGGAAGATGCTACTTCAAGTGAAGTGGTGGAGGCTACTATTTACAGGAAGTTTGTGGCTTCACTTATGTATTTGATCAAGACACGATTGAACATATATTTTTTAGTTAACCATCTTATTCAAGCAATGTTTAAGCCAACCAAACACTACTGGAAGGTAGTTAAACATGTGTTGAGATACCTTAGAGTCACCACTTAGTTTGGTGTTTAGTACAGACAAATAGAGGGAGTGAAGCTTCAAGGCTTCATAGATGCAGATTGGGTAGGGAGTCCATCCGACAGGGAGAGCACATTAGGGGATCTTTAGTATTGGATCAATAATAATTTCTTGGTACATGAGGAAGCAGAGATCATTTGCACTCAATTCAGCAAAACTACAGTACATAGATGTTATTCAAGGAGCTTGTGAGGCTGCCTAGATAAGAAAGATCCCTGTGGGGTTATTTGTTCGACAGATGGATCATATAGTGATTTATTGTGAAAATTAGAGTTGTATCAAACTCTATGAGAATCTAGTTTTTCATGATCAGTCCAAGCATATTGACATTTGATATCACCATCTACGAGATTGTGTGCATAGGAGAACCATGTTGGTGGAGTACATTCCTATGGAAGAATAGGATGCAAATATTTTGACAATAGGCGTTATCAACATGAAAATTCGAGTTTCATAGAGGCAGGATCAAGGTAGTAGATAATCAATTTCTTGTTGAGAGGGAGTGTTGAAAACGCAACAAGAAAATCCTAATTTAATTTTGTCCTTGAATTAGATTAGGAATAAAATTGTAATTCCACATCTCATGACAACTTGTATTAGTTAACTAAGTTAATTTGACTTAGTTGGCTCAGTTAATTCTATTTGAGAGTCTAACTTCAGTCATGTATAGTGTCTCCAACATTATAGGAGGCTTGGTTGAGGTTATTTTGAGTTGTAATTAATTAATTCAATTTAATCGAGTTAATGTAAGTTAAACTACTCGCAACTATTGGAGGAACTAGAGGGAGGTCTAGTAGTGTGGTTCTTCTTGCAGTGATCAACTAGTTAATTATGATTCACTCATAAATAACTCATGCATGTCAGATATCAGAGTTACCTAGTTGAGATTGGAGTTTGGGGATAGTGTATTATCAATTATATAATCATATGAATTCTACATGTGGTGCATGCAGTCATAGGAAGGCCTATGAGGATTGCTCAATTCCAATTGAGTAATTTCCATAATTAATAGGGGTTGATTCAGAAGGAAATAACGTAGGAAATAGGGACTTGGGCAAGAAGAAAATTAGTCAAGTATTGGACTAGGCTTGTATAGGAAGTTGTGAGACAGATAGAGATAGTGCAGAGTTTGCTTGGACTTGAGCAAAGCATTGTAATCTTCTCATATTTTAAGACTAATTCAATATACTGATAGTATGGGTTTTTAATTGTGGCTTTCCCCAGGAAATCATTGTGTAATGTGTTCATTGAATTATTTCTCTTGTATGCTTCATGATTTCACAATAGTTTAATTGTTTCTATTAATGAGTAGAGTAGATTCAAGTCTATTGTTTTAGTAAATTACAATTAACAGTTTGATTATACAAGGAATTTCTACAATAGAGAAATGAAATAGGATCAGTAAGAGTAGGGAATAATTCAATTAGTGGAGTTGACAATAGAATATTCAATACCCACTATTATGAGGCAATTGATTTGAGTAAAGAAGCTAGGAATGAAGAAATCACAGGAACTAGTCAACTTGACAGTTTACTCTTCACTAGTTGAGCCAACAAGAATAGAATAAGAAATTAGTCAACAATAGAGTCCATTAAAGGACATAGGGATTCGAGCCCACTATTTTTCACCAAAACATACAGAGTCAGCTAACTTGGGCATAGATATAAATATTAAGGAAGAATGATATGAATTAGATGCACCAAACAACCTAACCCAACAAAAATGACAACAACAATAACAATAAGTAACAAAGGAACAATCGACTAATAATTTGTGACAATCAAAATGTTCCAACCAATAACTCAAACTCTAGTCTTGGGATTGTTTAATAGACATCATGCGTATGGACATAAGGAAAAATCAATGAAATTGAAGGGGAAACAACCTAAATCACGTTTAGTGACATATCCAACAAACATGTCTCACAATTAGGTAGTTAGATTACTTCATGATGCCTCTAAAAAGGAAAATTTCAGATGGAAAATAACATGGAAGGTATTCATCAAACGACAGTAAGGAAAATCAAAAGAAGTAGTCTAGACTAATTACATCAACTTAGCCATGGAAAAAATATATTTGGCTTGTCAAATTCAAATCCATTGTAATTTTTAAAATCTTGGATTTCCTAGCTCTTACATCCATTGTAATTTTTTAAGTCTTTGTCACGATACTAACGTTCTTGACTTGTTAGGTAAACAAAACAATGGTTATTTCAAAATGTTTCACTCCCTTCTTTTCAATCATAAAAATAAAATAATAAAAATCTCAATTAGTTTCTTACTTGTTTAAGGTCCAATAAACCATATTGATGTTAGTGGAAGTTTATCATCTTTGTCATCATTATAAACATGGAAGACCTTTCCTCAAACTTTTAACCCTCAAACAAACCTAAATTTGAATATTTATTAAATCAATAAAAAATATCTTTATTGATGTTTCACTTAAATACCTTCCACTTCCTTTTCTTATCATGGCATTATAAATTCACTAGAAAAAAATATTATTCAATTATTTCTATAATTAAAAAAATATTTAATAATAATTACTCTATTTATATATAAATTTAGAAATTAATTAAATATTTAAGAAATGAAAAAAATCGAAAAAAAAAAAATTCATTAAATATATATCTCATAAATAAATCAAAATTGTGAACAATCGAAAACTGTATACCTCATTTTGCAATGCAAGAAGATGAGAAATAAGTAAAAAACTACATTAGACATAGTCAATTAAAATCATAAATGAGTCAACATGTGAAAGCCAAGGGCATTAGTTTGTACCTTTCATATAAATAATATAAATGTATTTTATTTATAAAAAAACAGATCTTAAAAATAAGAAGATGATAAATAATTAAACAAATGCATTACATATAATCTGTTAAAATCATAAATCAATCAATACCATTGTGCCATGAATACAAATATATCAAATCTAGAGAGATTAATTTGTACCTTTCATATAAATAATATATACTTTTCATTTATAAACAATGTAAAAAAAGACGGTAGTCTAATTAGTCGGAGGAATTGCCGGGAAAGTTATGGAAATTCCAGTCATATTTAGAGAAAATTTAGTAAGGATTTTTGTAAATCCAAGTTATTGTTGTTAAATTTCAAAATTTTAGGTGTATTAGACATTTTTGATGGTATTGAATCCATGAAAAACAAGATTCAAACGCTATCTTTACAAGAATTGTTTAAATTTTTTTGCCCACATTCTAACTACTTTTGACCATCTAGGCAATTTTCCTCCACCTCAATAGAGGACTCCATAAAAAAAAATAGACAAATAATTAAACGAATACGTTATATATAACTAATATATAACTAATTAAAATCATGAATCAAAAACAACCATTGTGAGGTGTTGTGACAATTGCAAATATGTCAGCAAATAATTAAACAAATACGTTATATGTAATTAACTAAAATCATGAATCAAACAATGGTCAATCATGAATCAAACAAGACCATTGTTAGGTGTCGTGACCAATGCAAATATGTCAAACTAAGGGGCACCAGGTTGTACCTAATATAAAATTATTTCATTTATAAACAAAATGAGATTGTAAAATGTTATATACCTAGGGGGGATAATATGGGCTACCAAGGGAGGTGCCCAAGGTAATAATGTAATAATGGCAGGGGTCATAGTAATAAATAAGGTGGTTAACCCATATCATGTAAGGGACCACAAGTAGTTAGTAATAATGTAATGGGCCCATCGTATTAGTCGATAGTATGAGGGAACCATGGTAATGATCCATGGTATTGTATGTATGAGGCCTATATAGAGGCTAGAGACTCCACATGGAGAGATGTCAAGAAATATAGCCAATCAATGAACAAACATTTGGCTTGTGGAGTGTTCTCCTTCCTTAAGGAGTGAATGTATGGTGTTGCCCTACCATAAGGGTTTTGATAATAAAGAAGAATTTCTATATATTTTTATCTTGTTATTCTTGGGTTTATTTGTATTCCCATATCTTTCCAGGTTAGATCTACAACAAGTGGTATCAGAGCACTTTCTTGGGCAAAAAAAAAGTGGATATTTTTTTTTTACTTTTTGCAGGATTTCGGGGGCGTCTGGTTTATAGATCAGATCTGTATGTTTTGGTGCAAGATCTACAAAATCAGATTGTAGATATGGATTCCATGTGAAAAAATACCCGATTTCAAAAAGGAAATCGACTGAATCGGAGTCCGGATGAAGGAGATATCACTGATTTAAAAATCAGTGGGGTTGTAGATAATTTTTCAGGGTAGCAAGAGTTGCAGCGCAGATCTGGAATTCTAGTGTCTGGATAAGAATTTCTATCACATGGGCAGATGCAGAACGGTTGTTCCATTTCCAAAAATAGGTCATAATAGAGATTCTGAGCAATATTGACTAAACTGTGACAATTTCAAATTTTCTCCAAGTAAGCGATTTTTTTCTCAAACCTTCTTCATGGAAAGGTTTACTGGAAAAGATGATAGCCCTACTATTGAAGAATTCATACAAAATCTAAAGAACATATTTGAGGAGGAATGGAATTATATGGTACCACTTTTTTTGAAAGAAGAGGCTGCCATATGGTGGAAATCACTGGGCATCACTAACTTGGCCAAATGCCCAGATGAATAAATGAAAAAACTCCTTATGGACAAATGGTCTTGGGTTAGAAAACAAGATAAGGGGAAACATGTGGAGTTATTTTCTACTGGTATATCCTTATTGCATGTTCATGGGTTGATTCAGAAGGAGAAGATCGTTGTATCTATAAATCCTAGTTGCAAGCATAATTTTATCAATGTTAATTTGGCAAAAAAATTGCAAGTTCCAGCCAAACACATTGAAAACACACAAGTGGATGATAAGGATGTTCAGATTTATAAGGATTTGAAGCTTTCTATGGATAAGTATGTGTTGCATGGAGATTTTTATACTTCAGAGATGGATAATATGGATGTTATTTTGGGGATATCCTTGGATGGAATATGCAGGTACTATCAATATTAATGTGCAGAAGAAATTCCTGAAGCTCTGGTATAAAAATAAGAAAATTACATTACAAGATATTTCCATCAATAAACAGGAAGAGTACATGGAGGCTGAAGCAGAAGATGTTCCAGGGACTGACATATTAGATGATGAGCCTTTTATGATTGACAATCCAACACAAACAGAGGCTGAAGCAGAAAAGGTTATAGGTACATCAGATGAGGGTGCAGTGGTTGAAGTCATATTAGAAAAGAAGACACCACAACAGGCACCCCAGCAGGGTGAATTAAAGAAAAAGACACCGTGGGTTAGAACTTCAACATATCATCACCCACATCACCCTGCAAGAAAACAACCATCAAGATGGCAACCAATTAGCCACACGGACAACAACCCCCGCAAGACAGATAGAGAGGAGCGAAGATGCACCTACTACACATCTACACAGAAGAGCTACCAAAGTCAACTTCCATCTAAAGCGAGCGAGGCACCAACAAGACTGAGGGTTCACCTTTCTCTTGGATGGCTAGATGCACGTGCATGGTACTAGTGGACTACTCTTTTGAGTAGATCTTATTATTTGTGTTCTTCCCATGTTTCGGGG
>APFE031196302.1:192455-240639 GCA_000404065.3 Pinus taeda | reverse complement strand
ATTTTTATTATGAGATCAAAAGAATATAATAGGAGAGGAGCAGTTTCCTGATTACCTGAGATGTAGTGCTTGTCCTAGTCCCCTTGATTAAAGGAAGCCAAATTTCACTAATCTCAATACCATTGTCCTTGTTGAGATTCTCTGGATGTTTTATAATTTCCAGAGTCTCCCTAATCTTCCCTCTTTGGTATTGTTCTTCTCTAGCAATAATTGAGGTGCTCTCCAAACAAACCTGGTGTTTATTTTTGAGGAATGTTCCGCAAGCGCTGATGTACGAGACCTTCCATTCTTAATATTTGCTACATGTTTTTTTAGTCTTTTCTACAGAGAATGCCCCGTTTCACCAATGTAACTTTTTCCACAAGAACAATCAATTTTATAAACCCATTTGAGTTGTTGTCTATCAATATCATCCTTGACTAATCTCATACCTTGTTTAATTGTTCCAGAGGTGCTGAGAACTGTGTGACTATGTCTTTCCTTTTCAATATTTTGGCAATCTTATCTATCACCGCTTGAATATATGGTAGGAAAACTCTACCACACTAAGGTAGGTCTTGGGGTTTAGGTTCCTAAGATAACACTCTCATTTCTGCTCTTTCTATAGCTTTTCTAATATCTTTTCCTTTATAGCCTATACCCTTAAATATGGAAGATAAATGCTTTTTATCTTCCTCAAGATGCTCAGAATTAGAAATTCGAAGGGCTCTAATAACAAGAGTGTTTAGGACACCAAGCTTCTAGGCCGGGTGATGGTAAGATCCAACGTGGAGGTAGATTTCTGTGTGAATTGATTTCCTAAAAACTTAATGTCCTAAAGAGCCATCCTCCTTCTTGATGATATGAACGTCTAAGAATGGGATACTATTGTATTGTTTTCTTCTAGTTCCGTAGTAAATTTTATTTCAGGAGAGATAGAGTTAAGGTGCATAAAGAACTTATCAAGCTCTATTCTGCCATGAGTCCATTTTAGGTTGGTATCATCGACAAATAGTTTCCACCATGCTAGCTTCAAAGGGTATGTTTCAAGGGTTTTCTTTTCAAAGTATTCCATGTATAAGTTGGCCACAATTGGAGATAGGGGTGAACGTACCCATTGCCACACTAGATGTCTGCTCATACTAACCTCCTTGCCACACCAGATGTCTGCTCATAATAACCTCCTTGAAATGTGAAAATTGTTGACCGCAAACAAATCTCAGCAAGTTTTGCCGTTTCTGGGCCACTAACCTCATTTATAACTTGAATAGCATCATCCAAGGGGATCTTGGTGAATAACGATACCACATCAAAACTTACCGTGATGTCATCTTGGTTTACCCTTTCATTTCTGATAAGCTCCACAAAATCATGGGATTTTGATGGCGGGGATGCAGGCGTTAGAGATAATCTTCCTAGTTTGTTTGAGATATCTTCAATGTCTTCGTCTTGGTCTCTTTTCAATTCTCTGAGGTCATCAGTCATTAAATCAACAACTTCTTTACTGTGTAAATTTTATATGGCTTTCAACTCAGATTGGGATTAGATGCTTTTTCATGAAAACCCATGCCTGAGAACGAGAGGATCTGCTATCTAACAATTCTAACTTAAGCTCCTACTATAACTGCGGTTGGGCAGGATGGATATCCATGCCAAAACTACGTACATCAATAATGGAGAACTTGTAATTAGCTGTCATTAATTTATAAATAATCCGCACACAACAATTGAATATCCACGCCACAGTTCTTAAGAATGAAAACAAAGTATAAAGAATTGTGCGCACAGTGGTCTAAACTCACACCACGAATCTCAACATATAATATTATAACACACACCACAGTCCTTCATAACATAACCATTGCACATACAACTGTGCGCCCAACAAATTGAACACACACTACAATACTCACTTGTAATATTATAACCAGACGCAACTTATAGCGTATTCACCGTGCGCTATCCATACAATATCCACCATGCAATTAGCACTGTCTACTGGTTTGCAATTCAGATTCTAAACGCACAGTTGTTATATATAATCCACAGGCATATAATATAATTGCTGTAAAAACAGCGCACGCACAACCACTATCAACACGCACATCCAATCCTTTTCATTAACAATACAAAACCAGTTTATATATATATTATATTTATATATATTATATATCATATATATATTTGTATATATATGGTATAGGTATATATTACTCTCTTATATATATATATAATACATTTATATATATTAATATATATAATATATTATATACTTATATTGGCCGCATATAAATTATATTCCAAAAACATTCATTACATAGCCATATTAAAACTTTTCAGCCATCAAAACTTCTGCGATTTTTAATTATCTCCATCAACAATACAATCTTTAGTTCATTACATGCGAAGAATAGTTCATACAACAATATTGGGCGCCTTCGCTTGCGGCCAATCCCTTTTTTACTCATAATGTATATCTTTATTTAGTACAAAAGCGGATTTTTACCTAGTAATTTAAGCTTTTTACCATTTAGCAAGTTTTATTCTCCATGTTAATCCTACTTTTAAAGAAAAGATGGCATGTTTTATTTTTTTCCCTATTTTTAACTGGAAACACCAGGCTTTTTTCCGTCTGAATGGCATGCACCTGCATGAGACTCCCAAGGTTGAAAATGATCATGATCTCCTGATCATGCGTTTTAGTCCTTGTTCTTGTCTTCCAGGGTCCCACACTTTGTTCTGCAAGTTATCATTTGATGTTGCTTGCTGCTTCTCTCCAGGTCTTCATATTTTATGTTGTCTTGCTCCATTAGCTGCACTTTCATAATCTGTCTTTGTTTTCATCTTGTTGCTGCTTCCGTTGCTTCCCTTCCTTGCTGATGTTTCTCGGTGAGATGCTTTTAACATGATTCTTCTAATGAGCTCAATTTCTTTGTCTAATAATTCTTCAAGCTGTTGATTTCTTGCTGCCTGCTGAGCTAAGACGACTTGCTCATTTTGTTCTGTTACCTACTGACTTCTTGCTCTTATTCTTGTTTCTGTTCCGACTGCCACCCAATCATCCATACCCTCTTGTCTTCTGGAACAGAAAACTTCTTCTCCCTGCATTTGAATACTCAACTGAGTCAAATATTTTGCAACAATACCTGCATTCACAAAAGACTGGTTAGAATAAAAATCATAAGGCATCAATGCCTTGTATTCCTTTGCCAGCATTTCAGTATACTATTTTGAATCCTCCACTATCAACACATCAGTATGCTGATCCAAACTTCTCAAAGAATCCTTTGAAGAATTCTCAAGATTGTCAACCAGTCTTTCTCCCATGTCATCTGCTTCCATGGCAATTTTCTATACTTGTTCACTGTATTGAACTCTTCCATCTACTGCATTTTCCCTGTCACATCCTGGATTCTCCAACCAGTATTCCAACAGTGCAATTTCTTTGTAGCATTGTTGAAGCATCACATCATCATTTACAGTCCCTGCATTCATGCACAACTTGTCAGTTTGAAAACTACAAGTTTTAACAGTCTCACTTGTTGTTTCAGATGCCATTTCTTCCAGCTGATCCTCTTCTGCATTCGCATGAACTTCCTCTTCCAACTCAGCTCCTCTGAGTTCTTCTTGTTTCAGCTGTACATCCACTGTCTACTCCAAGTACTCCTTTCCTCCAAATAATAGAGTTTTTGGATCAGTCTTCTGTCCCGCTCCATCTTCCTCTTGCAAAGGCAACAATGTATGATTGACACCATCATTTCCAAACTTTTAGGTGTTTCTCTTCCCATCATGCATGGCTGCTCTATCATATTGCCAAGGTCTTCCAAGCAATATGTGACACACATCCATAGGCATCACATCACAAACAATTTTATCTTTGTACTTGCCCACTTTGAATTCTACTTCACATTGTTCACTTACCAGCAGTTGATGTCCCTTTTAAAGCCATGACACTTTATATGGTGTTGGGTGCATCCTTGTTTTTAGCTTCAATTTCTCTACTACTTCTGTAGAAACCAAGTTATCTGTGTTGCCACTATCAATGATCATCTGGCAACTTTTCCCTTGAACTTTGCATACTGTCTTGAATAAAGTTTTCCTTTGTGGCGGTTCAGTCACCTCCTTTGCTGGCTTGATCAAAACTTTGTTAAGTACCAAAGACTCTTCGCTTTCTGGTGTATCCACTTCTTTTGTTATTGTTGCCACTGGTGCCTCTTCTTCAGCAGGATCCACAATTGCATTCCTCTTCCTTACTTCTGCATTCTCTGGACACTCAAAAGCTCTGTGTCCCAGCTTGTTTCATCTGTAGCATCTTATTTCTCTGCCTCCTCCTCTGCCTCTTCCTCTGGAAAAACTCCCTTTGCCTCTTGCATCACCTCCTGTGGATGCATGCTGGGTTGAGCTACTACTAGCTCCTTCTGCAGGTGCTGTAGATCTTCCACTACCACCTTGACTTTCTTTTCCTCTAAAAGTCCCTCTCCCTCTGGCAGACTGCTTCCTTATGAGTTTTTCCTCCGCTTTCAGTGCTATCTGATAAGATTCCTCTACTATTTTAGGAGACAGCAGACTTATCTCATCCTGAATGTCCATCCTGAGGCCATTCATATATCTAGCCACCCTCTCATCTATATTCTGGGCTTCTCCAGCTCTTATGCTCACCTTATAAAACTCTTATGTATATTCTTTCACTATTAAAGCTCTCTGTCTAAGATTTTGCATTTGTCTAAATAACGTTTGCTGATAATTACTAGGCAAAAACTTACCTTTTAGCTTTGCTACCATTCTGCTCCAATTCTTGATTGGTTGCTTACCCAGTCTCCTCCTTTCTGCCTGCACACCATCCCACCAGAGCGCTGCATGTCTTACTAATTTGGTGACAGCAAACTTTACTTTCTTCTCATATTCCAATTCTTCATAATCGAAGAATTTCTCCATGCTATTAATCGAGTCGATCAATTCTTCTGGATTTAGTCCTCCTTGATATACTGGTACTAACTTGTTCCATGGCCTGGCTGTGGATTTCATCACTAACTGAAAGAGGTTCATCTCAGGAGAAATCTCTACCACTTCCTCCTCAGTAGCTTCAGCTTCGTGTTCACTCACGTCTCCATCATCTATGTTTCTGCCAGAGATTAGCTCATCCAATCTAGCTCGCATCTCCTCTATATCTTCCCTCAATTCGACATTCTCTGCATGTCGTCCTCTTCCACCACGTCCACGTCCTCGTCCTCTTCCAACCCTGAAAGCCATCCTTCTACTGCTCCTGAGATTTAACTCAACGCCAGTTGCTAGCTCTGATACCACTAATGATGGACCGGCCTCTGGCTCTAATGACAATCTTCCTAGTTTGATTGCAATATCTTCTATGTCTCCGGTTTGGTCTCTTGTCAATTCCCTGAGGTCATCAGTCATTAAATCTTCACCTTGTGCAATAATGGAATGCTTATAATTGCTCTCACAAACTTATAATACTTCCACCTTGCTGCAATTTCTTTATCTACTCACTGTTTTCATGAATGAAACATGGTGTGTTTGATTATGCGCACAGAACTCTTGAAGGCACACACATTATATCATTACAGTAGCACACCGTTGAACGCACAGTATTATTATAGCGTTATACAAATCACAACACATGACTTATGCATACAGCGCATATGCATTTAAATAAACACCATACTCAAACAATTTAGCATTAACAAATAAACACCATTGAAATTATGGTTGCAGCGTATTGGAATGTTGTTGGACAGCGCGTTGTATATGGTTTGATTTAACTGCCACGGTCACGTGAATTAATACAGCGTCCCAAATTTAAATGCCACAACGTTACCATTGAAGTCTACAACATACATATAATCCAAATTAATGGACAGCGCAGCACAGCTGCTCTAAAGCCCGTCCATACCTTTCCATTCATCCACAAAACAATGAACTATGCGCACAGCTTTCAATCGAATTCTACAGGCAAATATACCATAAAAGGACAGTATACGTACCGTTGGGTTAAAGCACGTCCAATTCTTTGTATTAAAACCATAAAATTTATGAACAGCGTGGAAAACTCCCTTATTACACAGCTAAACTGCATGTCTCATTTTCCACAGGTCCGCGCTTCCCAATTCTATCCAAGACACACTGTTTACATTGAAGAGCTACTAATTTTCTTTCTTCTTCCTACTTTTCATACACAAAATAAATTCCTAATTCTAGAATTCTACATGAGAGGAAACCTTTCCTCCTTGGCGGCTAAGTTTTTACATCTTTTTCCTTTTTTTACTCATCATGTAAATCTTTATTTAGTACAAAAGCGGCTTTTACCTAATAATTTAAGCTTTTTACCATTTAGTAAGTTTTATTCTCCATGCTAATCCTACTTTTAGAGAAAAAATAGCATGTCTTAATTTTTTTTCCTATTTTTAACTGAGGAAAAACATATTTTTAACTAGGAAAAAAAACATAGAAATTGCAGGCTTTTCTCTGAGTCGCCTGCTCCTGCATCACTATGGAACCATTAATTTTCAATGCATTAAATATTACTGTGTACTTTCCAAATCCTTTTATGGTAATGAATTTTTACATTACCATCTTACATTATTCCCAAGATAGTTTTAGTCTAAAAAAATTAACTTTGATGGTGAAGAAAAAATATCTAATTGTGAGCTTCTTCTTTGATTTATCCATAATTGTATTAATCATTCAATTAATGATAAAGGGTGCTTTTTTTGTACATTTCTTAACTTTAAAATGGATATTTAAAAACCCTCTATAATCTCCTCTATATGGTTTTATTCAAACCTCCAAAAAAATCATGAATAAGTTTTATAATACTTTTCATATATTCGTATAGTAAGTTATTTGGTGAATAGTAGGATCTAGAAAGAGGGGAAAGGAACATACTGATGATTTCCTCTTAATGTTCATCATTATTATTCAAAGGTTTCCATTAATTTATAAACCTTCATTCACTAAGATATTTGAACTTTGCACACATCTTATTTCCCTTTATTTTGAGATAGATAAGTCAACTAATCAGTGTTATGATGTTGATGATGATGTGAAATGTGATTCACAGAAGAATATTAATATCATACAAGAATTTCATCTTTCTCAACTGATTTTCCTATTTATTCATGAATTAAATTTGACATTCATCGAGAACCCATTATGCCTACATTTAGGCGGATCAACATTGATAAAAAAAAAATGAAGATACTTTTAAAAATTGTGTTCAACATGATTTTTAATGTATCTTCAATTTTTATCAATATGGGTCTTCTCAAAAGTACGTATAATGGGTATTTGTTAGATGTTGAATTTAATTCTTCATCTAATGAGTGTCTACACTTGAAATATTAGTAAAATTATTAGGAAATAAGCCATAGATACAATTTAAAAAAGTAGTTTTCTTCTTTTTCTCTCCAAAAAGCATCTCTATTTTTATTATTTTAACTATTATTTTATTGTTTTTCCTTACGCTCAAATTTCCTCTGATGAGAGATATTATTAAGAGCTAAAAAATAAATTGAAGCAAAAGAATATTATTAAGGTGAACTCAAAGTGCATTGGAAGAAATAAAATCTCTTAAAAAGATGGTAGATCAACTATAACAAATACTACAAGAATATGAAGATAGACATCGTCATGAAAATTCAATCATATTTCTCAAAATTGAGCTAGAAGAAAGTAAGGGGATGAATGAGATTATATCAAAGGAGCTAAACAAAAAGCAAGAGCATTGCGAAATATTGGAAGAATAAACAGTGATGTTGAAAGGAGAGCTAGAGTATACTTCTGATTGGCTCAATTGAAACTTGAAGCTCCGTAAGGGTTGTGAATCATTATATCATATCGTCATCCCATATATGTATCCCCTCATCAAAATATGTTTCAATTATTATAAATAACGTGAGACTTCTACAAATGAAGCACTCTCAACGAAATCATATGGATAATCATGTACAATAATTTCCCATAATCCAATAGCAATTTATGTGAAAACTTCAGTTAAATAAAGGATCAACCTAAGAAAGTTCCCATATCAAGTTATATTCAAAATGAAATGAGGGATTGACAGGTTACAACCACCTCAAGCAAAGGAAGAAACCAAGATATAAGAACCACTATGGCGGAAACTTTTCTCAAGGGATCCACAAGTATGAGTGGAGTAGGGTCCATGGATTAGAAAAGAGATTAATGTATTCTAAGGAATGACTTTAGAATAAATGTTTCGTAAAGACAAATTCATCCAGCTAGGTATTGAAATATGTTATTGTCCATTGTTTCTTATGGACTACATTTGGACATAAATATATGGATTGCAAAACCTACTCTATGAAGGATTATATTAAATTATAATATATTATTATACTACCAAGAAAAAATATGAGGGAAATAAAATTAGAATTTATAGCAGCAAGTCATTTTTCCCAATATTGAAGCTCAATATAGAATGTTACAACTACCACATTAAAGTACATATTCCACATGATTCCAAGATCAATTTGAGATCGTTCTATGAAGAAGGTATCTCTCCTAACCCAAGAATAAACACCAAGTCATGGACAATGAAACAAGAAGAACCAAGGATAGATATAGCCACTCAGATCTAAACCATTTATGAAATATTATACAAGAATATCATTTTTTGGAATAAAACTTGAAGAAGCAAGAATACACAGGATAGATGCTAATTTGAGGAAAGAAGAAAGACCATGCAGAAAGAGAAATGGAGTAGTTAAAGATTGTGTGTAATAGATTGGATATTAAAACATTTACAATAGATCAAACTCATAAATAAATGGGAGAAATTTCTTCTTCATCACTACCAATGTAAAAATGAGTATAGTGCTAACATCAAATCCTCTAATACGGGAGGTTTTGGAGAGAGAATAATATTGATTACTATAACAATAACTAGTATATTTGATAAGAGAAGAGTTTATTTCTAGTGGGAATCATTTCCATAGGAGGAAACATTCCATAAGAAGGTATAGGAACAATTATGTAAATCATCAAATTAGAAAACAATGTAATTTAGTAGGTCCCTTTGCTATTAATGCTAAAGGGGGAGAGGACGCAGACATTGAAAGAGAAATTATATTTTGGACTAGAAGCTGGACAAGGGGAGTTCACTTCATTGAGAAGAAAGCAAAAATAGACATTAGACTAGCACCTTGCAGGGGGGTTCACATTAGACCAATAACTTGAGAGAGGAAGCCTAGTCTATTTCCTTCAATGACCATCTACACCTAAAGGAGTTTACATCAATGAAAAAGAGGGATATTGTTGGACATAGTTTTCTCATTGATGATAACTGATGTCAATAATGTCAAAGGGCATGTCAAGGAAACGAGATTGTTGAGTATAAGGCTCGATGAATTGAAATATCATATCAAGTGATGACACAATGCTTGAATATTATTGAGTTTCTGTTCAGAATGTTATGCTCAAATGAATCTATAGAATGTATAGATGGAAAGTCCTCTCATATCTCAAAGACCTTTCCAATGGTATACTACACTTGGCGAAAATCCCCTGGGATGAGGAGATAAGTCTGTTTGAAAGAGACATTAGAAAAAGGGATAAAAACACCGAATTTGGTTATCAAACACCAAATTTGTAGAGTTTGTGCATGTTTACAGAAAATCCATGCATTAATGAGAAATAAATGGCTTTAGGCACAAAAACATATGCGTTGTTTAATGACACCAAACATAATGCACCTCTTCAAAAGGCAGATGGTTGTGGAAAGTGTGTATGGTGGATTGTATGTGGACTTTCACATCATTTGATGAAGGTTTCACCCCCTTATACTCCATGTGGATTATCTATTGGCCAATGAGGTGATGAAATGTGCTAGAAATTAAGTGGACCCCTTATTAGGATGTCAGGTTAACCCCTCAATATGGGTGATTAGTGATGTGGCTCTCTGATGTGGATGCATAGGTGGTGATAATTGATTGGACAAATTATAGCACAATGCCACATGACACCTTGAGACTAGCTCGAGGGTGAAAATGTGGATTTACACATCACATGATGATGTGGAATTATCGTGATGGTGTGGAAGCATGATAACGTGGCACATGGAATTCTCAATCGACATTTCTGGATGGTCAATATGGTTGAATATGGATTACATCTAGCAACATTTAGAGAGTTCCATGTCATGTCTGTGAAATCATGTTGATGTCAAAAAAATATTTTCTATTGACCACTAAGAAAAGGTCATGTTTGCTGATCATATGAATCTTCTAATGCTTGACACCATATCGATTCTTGGCCCTTGTAGCATATAAATAACTGGCTCCAAAAAATGAAAGGAGTGTAGTTTTGTGTTGTATGTTTGAAACTAGTAGCCCTAATAGTTTAATCAAAGAGTAACAATCTTGAAGTTATGAGGACAAGTCTGGCTCATGGTTTGGTGGAGTTTTCACATGTAATGATACCTCCCACCACTTTAGATAACACAGACGGAATCTAAGGTGTTAATTTTCGCTAACCTAACAAGGAAGGTCTCATTATAGAAATGGGAATATAAATTCATCCCTTTCTAAAGCCGTCAAAATTAGCTATGGACTACACCATCGCATTCATCTCATCGAGAGATTTTTAGTGTTATAAGAGTAAAATTTGATTCAAAGATAAAAAGTTATGGTCATTTATTATTTTGGCCAATTACATGCCATGTCATCAATGGTACCATGTGTCACTTAAAATGTGAATCATGTTTCCTTCACATGTAAGCCTTGACATACACAAGAACTCCACATAGTCTGGGGATATTCCACATTGTCCCATCATAGCCCCTCACATGGGGACAAAAAATATTCATGCCCATGATGGGGTCTACAACATGAACTATATCTTATTTCATAGGATGTTATTTTGCCTCACGACTCTTATCTACTAGGGTTGTAGTCTGCAAAACCTACTATCCATACCTCAAAGTACAAATGAGAATGTTTATGTTAACTATCGACGGGTTTTCTTATTCTTTCAATTTGCTAATCAAAAGATAAAACATAAGGAACATCAACCCAAAGCCCTATGACTGCAATGATGTCATGTCAATTTCATGTTAAAATCATACTATGATGATGTCATGCTAACATCATGCGGCTATGTGGCCACCTCTATAACTACCACATATCACTTGTTTATATGTCAGAAGGCCAAGCACTATAATGCAGGGCCTTCTAGGACCTATAACTACAACAGCAATCTTCCCCATCCTTTAACAGAAAGACATTCCATCTTGTAATTCTTTTCTTCTAGGACTACACCACACAAATTAGTTACCATTCCACCAAGGCTAGCGATGTGATAAAAAAATTCAGGTGATTTACAATAGGAATGACTAATATCAAGTTCCCTATGACACCTAGTAGATTTTTCGCATTCTCAGGTCATAGCAATAACTTAGCAGCATATCCCATTGGGTCACATACATTGAGTTGAATCCTCTTGTTGTATATGCTACAACCCCCCTTCAAAAATTTTCCTATATTCTAATATTGGAGCCTCCTTTTGGTCTCGTGAACTGTCATATTTGGTTACTTAAGTCATCCTTGGGCTTATTTTTCTAATTGTCATGTATTCTTCTAGTGATCTCAAGTGTCACAACTTCTCTATCTTGAATGGCTAGCTTGTAGCCCTCAGTTGTAGACTTCATGTTTATAGTCTCTGATTCATAGTCTCAACTACATACTCCTTAATGATAGTGGCTATGTTGGCCTAGAAACTGTGAAATCTCCTTTGGAAGTGAATTTTGTAGTCTCATGAGATAGGAAATTGTGTAATACCTTATACAAGTTGACTACGCAGTCCCTTGTGCCAATGATTTTCATAGTCCCTTGGGACATGCACTGTGTAGACTTTGTGGATAATTATTGTGCACTCCCTATAGGTAGCTACTAAACACCATTTGTTGATAGTGTGGCACAATTTTCAAAGTTGACTCAGTCACAAGTGGCAACTAACTTACTTGAGCTTATAGATTTACGACATGTGTGCAAAAACTCTAACCTTAGATCTATATGCGATCACCTATATAACAAGTTACTCTGAAGCTAATTCTTAAACTCATATTTGAATCCCTTTGTATTCCCTAAGCACAAAGATGCTTGTGCACTGTTATATCAAGTAAGTTTCATAAATGTCACTTTTTACTACTTTTACTATCACTTTTGCTGGTTTTCTTTTGTAACTGTCACTTTACCCTGATTTTTACATAATAAGTCTCGCTTTTTCTATATTTAGCTCTTGCATGTGTTATTCCTCTCATACATGGAAGTTCTCTAGAGTCAACTCACATTCTAAGTCCTTTCGCATACCTGTAATCATTGTAGTACAATTTATTTTTGCATGTTATATTATCGTAATCCTCATTGCTTATTTTTGATCCATACTTATCTGAATTTTATCTTGATCTACCTCTTCATCACTACAACTACATATAATTTAGGTCTTGTTGACCACTGATCCGACATGCACACTTGCCAAGGTCTCTCTCCCTAAATGTGCATTGCGTAATTCCAGTCACTAATGATGCCTTGTATTGCATTTGTGACTGTGCACTATGAAGTTCAAATTAGAAAATACTTACCCCTTGCCCACTATGGATGAAACTATGGAGTCATGAAGCTCACTCTCTCTCTCAACAATTATGAATTTTACAATCATAAGACTCAATTTTTTAACCTCACCTCTATTAATCAAGTATACACAATCTTTTCTCTTCATTTCACAGTGTGCACTTCCAGTGACTAGTCAGGTCACTGTTTCCTCAACATTGCCTCTTTTACTTATGCCTTTCACAATCTTTCCTCTTATTGACTGCCTTGTGAGCTTTATAACTTGATAAATTAGGTGATTATATAAGAAACTAACTTTTTATCATCATGATTGCGTCGTCATTTTCAAGTGTTGATAACCAATATCTTATTAGAATTACATCTTATATAAATACAATACCTCCCATTACAAGAAAAGCATAATCTAAGAATATCATTGAAAGTACTACCATAGGTCATCGAGAGAGTTCCAAATAAGGGCCACCTATATTAGAAAAAAAAATATGATTTATGTATAAGTCTGCCATTATATCACTATTAAGCATCAAGGATGCTTTCGACAAGACGGAGTTGCCAGAGGACTTTAAAGATAAGAAAATCTACATCGATGTGAAGAGATATATGATTCCATAGAATTCCCTATAGATACCTAGTGTCTCCATGTGCTAAACAAACTAGATGGATATTGTAGGGCCTAGTCACCAATAACATGGTTTTAGTAGTGTAAGTGGGAAAGTGATTACATATTTTCAACCACGTGATCTACGTTCCTATTGTAAGTTACCAATGTCATAAGTTTATCTCAACTCTCAATATTATGCAACTTGGGGTTCTTTGAATACCGTGGATGTAATTAAATCATGGTGGAAAGAATAAACCAAGCTTCACCAGAAGCTATAGGGGATCTACAAGATAGACTCATTGAAGAAGGCTTACCAATACCTCATGACAATGAGTTGTAGTCTATATGGACATGAAAGCACTAAGTTTTCAATGAAGGATGGATCTTCATGCTTTACTGGATAGTCACTAAAGGAATGATATTCAATTGGGTAGAGATGTCTTTCCAATGTTTTCATATCAATGTATCAAAGGAAAGGAAAGATGTTGAAAATGGGAAAACTTACTTCTTCATGTCTACATACCTTCTTGACAGAATAAATGTAAGAAAAAAGCTTCTAAGTCTAGAGTGGAATTTGTCTCAACAGTCTCTCTTAGTTAGTATATACTCCAAGCTACCCTCAGAATTCAGTTAGAGAGGAGTTTATGACAAATTAGTTGAGTGCTTCTTTAGTATTCTTTATGAGATAATATTTGAAGAGGAGGCACCCTGGATGACCGATCAAGCTAAAGAAGTGGATGGTGAATTTTTATAACTGTTCACTTCTTCGTAGGGAACCTACTTTAGAGTCTCTAGTTCATATAAGTCACCACATCTTTTACCAAAGTACATGACTGATAAGGTGTTCATGCAGGAAATCAAATATCATCTTTTGTCAAGGCTATCACACTTATTGTAGAATAAGAAGGAACCTTGGCCTCTTCTTACCTTACTAGTGGGTTCTTATGATTTTAATGTATTGAAGGCAATAGAAGTATAATTTGAATACCTTACTAGCCTCAGGTTTGGTGAAATAAGTTTCCACATATATGACCCTAGGGGAGTATGCAAATAGCACTATACAAAGCTTCACTTTGCTTGGCCTTATGTTTCTATCTCTCTGGAGGATGAGAAAAAGATGAAGAATAAATACAATGCTTCCAAGGCAATGAGTCTAGATCATGGGGCAGGCCCTTCTAACCCTACGCATGTACCAGAAATTTGTCAAGAAGGGACTCAACTGGAATTGCCTACAGAAGGAAGTGTTATCAAGCCAAAGAGGAAGATTGTGCTTGATCAAGAAGAGCAGAGTAGCATAAAGTTTCAAGAAGATCCTAATACTATGGGTTTGATTGAGGCAAATAAGAAAAAAGAATAATTTGAAGAAGCTTAGAGGAAGCATTAGGAATAACATATAAAGCAAGAAGCAAAGTGGAAATAGGAAGAGGAATGCAACAAAGAGAAACAAAGGAAACATAAGGACAACTAAGGAATAAAATGGAGTACATTCAAAGGACGAAGGAATAAATGATAAAGAAAATGGAAGAGGATACTAGAAATAAGCAGGAGGAAGAAGACTTGTAGAAGTGAAGAGAAGAAGAATAAAGGAAAAAGTTGTTAGAAGAATAACAAAATAGGACGAGACAAGAATAGGACTTGCAATCCCAACCGGTGAATGATGAATAGGAGGATGACGTTGATGAAGAAAACATTAATGTGAGTCAAGAATAGGCCATTTTTCAGTTCCCACCTCCTCTTACTGGTGGCCAACTACCATTCAGTGAGTTGGGAATAATTCCTCCACCAAATGATAGGGTCATGGAAATTTTAAACTTTACCTTCGATGAGTTGAACAGAAGAATAGTTCTACAATGAAGAAGGTATTTTCTGAATGACCCCCATCACCCTCTTTGCATCAATACAAAAGGGGTTATTGAGTCGAATAATAGGAAGAATCAAAGAGCAGTAGCAACAATGAATGTAGCATTTGCCGAAAAAACTAGGGACAACATTGATTATCTCATGTAATAAAATGAAACATTGATAAAGGAGTTGGCTTCGATAACGAAATAGGTTGAAAATTTCATTGATGAGGATCAAAGGTTTTCTTCCACTAATGCTAGGAGGATGGATTTGAAGGAAATAATAGTTGTGTAGATCAAGCGTTCAGAAATGATCTGGATCTATTCAACTACCAGAATTAACCAAGATCTTTTACTTCTATGATGTTAGCATACTTGCATATGAAAGAGTACGAAAACACACATGTGGATTCTTTAAAGAACATGAAACATAATGACAACCATCAAATCAAAGAGCAAAAACAAATTGATTTTGGAGTTCCCCAAGTGTGGGTTATGTCTCCTGGCCCTGGTGTCAAGAGTGGGGAGGCCACTTCATTAAATGTTACAAGATGATGATGAGTACATAGTACATTCTTTTTCATTACAAGCATAAATTCCCACAATTGAATTGGTATGTCTCTCCAAAATACATTCTCAGAAACTGTCACTCATATGGGAAAATACCCTCAACAATACTGGCATGTCTCTCCACGAGAAGTCCTCCTATAGGAACTCTCAGTCAAATGGCCCTCCTTTAGCATGAAAAGCTAATAAATTATCACATGACACGACATACAAGTATCCTTCAACATAATGGTAGCAAGGATCTCAAAAGAAAAAACATCATCATAGAAAATCAGAAGAAAGACATGGCATAACTACATCATTTACCTCCACTTTCGGGGATGGCCTGAAAATGCAAAGCTTGACTAAAAAAATGTACTGCACTTTTGAATTTGTGGTGGGAAATTGTGTTAAATGACTATAACTTTAACCCTTTCTAACACTATCAAATTTTTGACCCTTAGGAATCTTGAAGATTCCCCCAAAGATTCCTTCTAGGGTATGGCCAAAAAATCCACTCCTGAGATGAAAATTTTTAGCACACCATTACGCTCCTTGCAAAATTCTATGGAAAATGACTATAATGTGGGTATCATTCTACCTTTGTCAAAATTAGCCTCCAAGGGAATCTTTTAGATTCGTCAAGATTCTGTAGAGATTCCTTCTTTTTGGTTGCCTAAAATTCTACTTATTAGATGAGGAAACAGATAACACCATCACATTGACTACAAAATTATGGTTCTTTTGAGTATAAATTTGACATGATTCTGTCATTGTGAAAAATCACCCTCTAGGTAATCTTTTAGATTTCTCCCTACATCAAATAATATTCAAGGAAATATTCCCCTGGAATATTCTTACGTCCAAAAACATGTCTGACCTAGGATTAGTTCCATGTCGGATACTAGTTCCACCTACTCGTCCTTGGCTCGACACTCCTCCCCTGTTTCCCATCGAATGCTGAATTAAGGGCATAGACACACTTTGGGCAACGAACATTACAAGTACCTACCAGATGTGTCGGTTAGCCCAATCAAATTACAGCGTTGAACACGCTACAAGTCACATGTTCAAAACCCATCGACAATGTTTTAGGGGCAAGTCGTTTGACATTGTTTTGTTTAACCTTCGGCATTTAATTGATTTTTTTTACTATCATTCTACTTTTTAACGTTGGCTGCTTGTGACGTTTAAGTGATGTGTTGTTTTTTGTTTGAGGCCAATGCATCGGCCCGGTCAACCCTCCCAATTGGCATGAGCTCAAACTTCGTTCACCTAATTAATATGGTGTCAATTGTTGGTTGTTGGGCATTGTTTAAATGCCCCGTTTACAATACGGTTATATATGTATGTGTGGTCTAAGGTTGGTAGGAACAATAGCCTACTAACCCCATTTTTTGCTTATTTATTATATTTTATATAATACACCACAAGATCTATTGGTCATGTTAGACGACCAGTAAACTGACCCCTTTTCTAGTATTTTTTGTTATTATAAAAACTAACCAGTAAAAATTTGTCAACCAGGTTTTAAAGGTTACTGGACAAATAAAGTATGCAACAAATTCACCCTTTATGACTGCTAAATTCTATGCACCAATCCTTTTCCAAATTGGTTCCTCGTTACTGAGTACCACTTGGCATAGTTTGATCAAAATGTTTTCAATCAATATATTGAACTTACGAAATCATACTTGAGTGTTGTTCACGTCGTTGGAATTGGGATGATAAGCATTTTGATTTTTTCCTACTTCGTGTGAAATACGAGAAAAAAAATTGAGCTTTTCCATAGCCACTTCTATTTTTGTATGTTTCTTGAGCCACTAGATCATTCCTACCGATTGATGAGCTTTTTCTCCTCCAAAATAATGAACATACTATGAAATTGTTGTGTTACATTTTTTACACAACAAGTGTCCTGACAGGTCACACTTCCTTCTCTTTAACCTTTGTTCTTTGGAACCATAGGTGATCAACCAACACGTACATCCTCTGCAAACATTTAGTATGATCTTTCCAAACTAAATGCCCAATTACATGACCACTCATGACCCAAGCATTCCCATACTTTCCGAGAGTTTACAACACACACATTATGGTCAAGTTTACATCATAATAGAAACCAATACGACATATATCAATAAAAGGCCAAAACATCAACATTCCTTTAATAAGTGATAAAAAACACATCATCACTTTTAAAAAATTTCGCAACACATGATTTACGAAAGGCAGTCACAACCAACTATCATATGTAGTAAAACCATCTCTTACTCAACAAATTGAACCACCAGGAATGTGGAAAATTTGACTGTTGAACACCTTCACTAGTTGGTTCCTCCACGGGTGATTTATCCTTGTGACATTGCTTTGGATGGAGCCTCTGGAATGTGGCTCTTTTATATCCACCTCTGTTGCAACGATTTTAAAAATTATTCTTCCTCCAGACCTGATTAACCTTCTTCCTTCCCTGACGTGGAGAAGGTCATTCTTGTCTCGTCCTCTTTCTAACAACCATTATCTTCTAGCACTAAAGAAACAAATGGTTATTCAAACCACAAAAACTACATGGTTTTATATTCCACGATTCCTTCTCATCATTAACAATATGTTTGTAATCAAAATTAAATTTCTTCAGTATATGTGGTGTAATTCTGGTAGTGAGGAATTTCATTAGCTTTTCCTCTGCAATGTACATTGTCATGGGAGGATTGTGATGTTTTCTAATCATCCTCTTTCTCCGATGGCTTTGAAAATTCCTTGGAATATTCTTTGAGCACTCTCCTTCAGTGTATTCCGAACCTAAAAATTGAGGTCTTTGTGCAAACACTAATGGTTGAGTCATTCCTTGGTCATTAACACTAAGTCCTCCTCTATTATACCCCATCTTGGTAAGGAGTCTAATGCTAGTTTCTGAAATGGGTACCTCCATGTTTCCAACAAAAATAGTGTCATATGTAAAGGAAACTGAAGAATTATCGACATTGTTTACCTTAGTTGTCAATTCTGAAGCAGGTGATAATGGCTTCACTAAGCCCTTTTTCCAATCCCTCCTTCATGGCTCGTAATTGAAGCTACAATTTCTGATTCTCCTCTTTTTCCTCTCGTAGAAATATACTCAATTCGGCATTTTGCACTTCAAGGCTGTGATTTATCTCCTCATCTAAATGATGAGAAGACAATGAAAAAGAGGAATGTTCACTCGAGGGGGTAGATGGAGCATCGTCCTATGCTCTTTCTTTCTCTGGTTCCTCTCTTTCTGTCTTCACCTCATAATGTACATACATTATGTCCACCATGAATGTCGTCTTGCGGATTTCCTCGTAGAGATATTTTTTGTTCTCCATTCCCATTATTTTTGCATGTTTAATCATTCAAACTTGCATTTCACATCAGCAAGAATACCACTCTGATACCAAACATGATCTAGATCTCTTCAACTACCAGAATTAACCAAGATATTTTACTTCTATAATGTTAGTAGAATTGTATATGAAGGAGTATGAAAACCCACATGTGCATGCTTTAAAGAAGATGAAACATAATGAAAACGATCAAATCAAAGAGCAAAAAAACTTTCATAACAGAGTTCACCCAGTGTGGGTTATGTCTTCGGGCCCTACTGTTAAGAATGGGAAGGCCACTTCATTAAATGTTGCAAGATGATGATGAGTACATAGTACATTATGTCATTACAAGGATAAATTCCATCAATCAGAGTGTTACATCTCTCCACGAGACGTCCTCCTATAAGAAATCTCACTCAAATGGCCCCTCCTTCAACATGAAAAGATAATAATTTCTCACAACACATGGCATAGAAGTATGCTTCATTATAATGGTAAAACATATCTTGACAACAAAAATATCATCTCAGCAAATTAGAAGAAAGACATGGCATAACTGCATCATTTACCTCCACTTTCAGGGATGGCTTGAAAATGAAAATCTCAGCTAATGAAATGGACTAGACCGTTGAATTCATGAAATGAAATCGTGTAAAATGACTATAAGATTTGTTGCTTTCTAACACCGTCAAATTCTAGACCCTCGGGAATCTCGAGGATTTCCCAAAAGATTCCTTCATGGAGATAGCCGAAAAATACGCTATTCATATGAAAATTCTGAGAACACCACTATGCTCTTTGTCAAATGCTTTGGAAAGTGACTATAGACTGGGCACCATTCCGCCTCTATCAAAATGAACCTCCAATGGAATCTTTTGGATTCCAGAAGATCCTATAAAGATTCCTTGTTGCTGGTTGCCTGAAATTTTGCTACTCAGAGGAGGAAACGAACCACACCATCATGTTCACTGTGAAATTTTAGTTCTTTTGAGTATAAAGTTGCCATGATTCCGTTACTGTGAAAAATCACCCTATAAGGAATCTTGTAGATTCCTCATTACATCATAAAATTTTATGTCGAATATTCCAACGAATATTTCCCTCAAATATTATCACCTCGAAAAACATTCCTAGCCTAAGCTCAGTGTTGCCTCGACACATATTTCCACCCACTAATCCTCGACTCGGCGGTCCTCCTCTATTTCCCATTGAATGGTGAATTCACTGTTTAAATAAATTTTGGGTGGCAGACGTTACAAGTCCTATTTGCCTAGAGTGTTGGTCATCTCACTAGAATTGGGACGTTGGACCCAGAACGGGTCACAGGTTCAAAACCCATCTATAATGTTTTAGTGGCAAGTCGTTCGTTGTCAATTTTTCTAGCCATCGAAATTTAATTGGTAGTTTGGTTAACCACGTTAACGTTTTAATTTTTTAGGTTGTGTCATTTAAGTGATGTGTTGTTGTTTTTTGTCTTGGTCTATCACATCAGATGAGTTGTCCCTCCCAACTAGTGCATGTTCAAACCCTGTTAGCCTATTTAATATGGTTTCAACTGTTGGTCATTGGGCATTGTTTAAACGAACCATTTGCAATGCGGTTATATATATATATTATATATATATATATAATATATATATATATATATATATATATATGATAGATAATATATATATATATATAAGATATATATATATATATATATATCATATATATATAATATATATATATATATATATATATAATATATATATTATATATATATATATATATATATATAAATATATATCTGTGGTGTAGCGGTTGTGCGAATCGCGGCATGCCAAACCACTTTCTTGTTTTTTTATTATATTATATATAATACACCATGGGCTTGGTTGGTCAAGTTTGACAATCCATTAACCAACCCTTTTTTTTAATATTTTATATTTTTATAAAAACCAACCAGTCAATTTTTCGACTGGCTTTTAAAGATTACTGAATAAATTAAGTAGGCAACAAATTCACCATCTCCGACCATCAGATTGCATGCGTCAAACCTTTGCCAAATTGTTGCCTCATTAGTTACTACCACTTGGCTTAGTTTGGCCAGAACTTTGGCCGCGAATATGTTGAGCATACAAACTTGGATTTGAGTGATGTTCACATTGTTAGAATCAAGAAGAAGAGCACTATGATCTCATTTTATTTTGGATAAAATAAAAAAATAAAAAATTGAGCTTTTCCATAGCCACTTTTGTTTCTGGACATTTATAGAGGCACTTGAATCAGGAAGACATTATGAGGAATTTATATGACGAGATCTACATTATTCACTATGAAATGGTTCTCCTATATGAAGTGTAGAAAGGTTCATAGAAAATGTTGAAACTCTTCAAAAAAACATAAACAATCATAGATGTGATTCAAGAGTGGGGCACCAAATATTTGAATATACCTACGGTATTGGTCAGAAAGAGAAGACAAGATGCAGAAATTGATAGAGAAGAGATCAAGGTGTTTTTATAGATCTATGAGTCGATCCATACTTTTGTCACCAACACCATAACAACATATTTATGAGTGTATAATGGAATCTATTCCCTATTTAGGATGCATGAGATTACTTATGTTGGTACATTTACAAAGCTAAACAATAGAAGCATAATAAAATAGGAAATAGAAGATTTATTGAGAATCTATTATGAAATATGTTACCATGCCAGCAAAGATACACATGAAGTTAATTATGTTGTTGAGAACCATTCATATATATTCCAAGATCACTATCGAAAATCATTGGAAGGAATTTTTATATAATCTAGTTCCACTGGTGAAGGTTGAGCACATAATAGCATAATACGAAGCTTGGTAGTGGTACCATACAACTGAGTTAAATGTTACTTTCACCGTGTACCATTTACATAAGTTTATGCATGATGTATTACTTTAGTCTTATGGATAATGCCATATTTTGTCTTATCGTAATTTTTCATATTCTCATTTTGTATTTCAAAAATAATAAGAAAATGTAAAAGTGTAAGTTTGAGTCCAAGCGTCACATAAGGAATGTGAAGAGTCATTAGTAAGTCCAAGGGTCAGAAACAGATCTAAAGGACAAATGAAAGATCAAGACTCATGAGCGAGCTCAAGATTCATAAGGGGAGGTGAAAGGTCACCTCACTTGTTATAAATAAATGCTTATAACTCAAGAAGAAGGAGGAACTTTCAGAGAGTGTTACTTAGCATCTCTATTCTAACATAGGAGGGAATATCATTCTTTGGAGAAGCAAGTGGTAGCTTCCTGTTCAACTATTGGGGTTAGTGTTTCATGATTGTAACTTTGTACTTAGAACATTCACTTAATTGTGAGAAAATTTGAAAGCCGATACACTTTCATGCATGTGCCAATGAATCGCAAGAGGTAGAGACCACTTCTCAAGTAATTTCTCCAACGGCTCCTAGTTTTATGACAACAGTGACTCTCGACCAATAAAACAACTCTGAGAATTCAAGCAACGCTTAAAGAGCATGATTTCATATCTAGAGAATGATGTGTATATGTAATGGGAGGCTTATCAGTTGAATTCACTACTATACAGAGAAGGGTGTACTTATACAATAGTTTATTAATTGGTGCTAGCACCAATGCTGTCAGCACTCCAAATACACTTGATATTTATTAGTCTCAACTAGTATTTGAGTGCCTCAACCTAAACAATAGTTTATCAACCAAAATATATTCCCAGTTGTTTATTAGCCCAAAGGCAAACCATTTCTCAAGTCTTTACTAGTGGGAAATGCTCACAGGTTTATCAACTCACCTAACACCAAAGCATCACCACTCGACTAGACTCTCTTTGGCACGCAACACATAGGAACAAACATCGACCTAAGAAACACTATACACAGTCATAAATTAGGCCACAATAAATAAAACATAGTCCTTTGAAAATAATAGGATCATTCATCCCACGAGAACACAAGATAGATGGAGCAAGGCTAATATTCTAAGTAAATTGAAGTCCACTACCAATACCAAGCTCTTGTTTGTCTATTAGTGCAATCCATCTTGTCTTTTCTCTTTGATATACCCTCAAGTAATGCATAACGCCCATTGCTTGATTCCTCCATCCCAAGAATTATCATCACACCTTTCAACCCTACTTCCTCTTTTGTGTTGAATCGATCAGCATACACTATGAGGCAAGTTTGCAAACTTGTCCTCTACTCAAAAATCCCATTCTTTCAATTAAATGTATGCACAATAGTGCTATCAAACCAACAAGGATTTAGGTGAAAAAGTAAATGCAAGGTGTGGGTTTATAAGCAACTCCTCTTCCTTCAGCGCTCTGAATCATATGTACATCCTTTTCCCATGAATGTCTTTATATTTCTAGGAAGAAATGAAGAGCGAGACATGCATAATTTATGATCTGGTACACGAGCACATTGTTGTCTCTTGTTTGCATCAGGGGATGGTAGTCTCCTTTTAAGTTGTGGCTTGATAAATATCTAGTTGGAGCTGGTTGAGGTAGGAGCCTCCTATGGGTTGTAGCCTATAGAAAACATATGGGAATTGGAGTTTCCTTACATGTTGCATCTAGCTGAAAATTGAGGCAGCAACCTCCTAGAGTTGGAGCCTATAGAAAATTAGATGTAATAAGGAGTAGGATCTTGCCTTTGTATCACAACAATAATACAATCGTGGTTTTCTCCCTTAATGGGTTCCCACATATATCTAGTGTTACTATGTGTTATTATTCTGTGATGATATAATGTTTTGGCTTTCTAATTAATTGTTGTTCACATATTCAATCTGTTGGTCATCGTTTGTTAAGATTCTCATGCAATGGTTTAGTTGATGAAATTAATGAATATAATTTTAATATCCATGAATATACTAAATTGATTCACCCCACCTCTCAGTTTAGTCAAGTTTTCATCAAGTGGTATCAAAGTTTAGGTCACGAGTTCGATAGACACTCGACCCACGTTGGGAGCGGGTGCGGGAGGGGGGGAGATTGTTTGAGATTGGATAAACCAAAGCTCCCTATGTGTTTCGTGACATGGAGTAACCGCATCTCATGGATCCTTATCTCTGTCAATGCAATTGTTGACTAATACCTTCAGGCTTTTGTATAATGGCAATCGTGATTCCCAACATTAAATTTATAACAATATTTGCAAATAGAATTGAAAAAAGCGATATCACAACGTGGTTGTGTTTGACATGAAATCTGACTTGGCCTAGCTTAGTTTTTATTTTCGTGGTTTGGTATAGATGGCACAATCATTCTTGGCATGAAGTATGATGTGATTTTTCCCACTTTTGATTGGCGTAGTTTGGTGTAGTTGGCACCATTTTGTTTTGCATAAAGTTTGACATGGTTTGACCTAGTCTTAATTGGGATGGTTTGGCATAGTTAGCACATTTGTGTTTGAAATCAAGTCTCGCATAGTTTGGCACAATTTTTTATTTACATGATTGGGCACAATTGGCACAATTGGGTTTCAAATGAAGCTTGATCTGCTTTGGTTCAATTTTTATTGGAACACTTTGGTGCAATTGGTACAATTGTATTTTGCATGAATTATGGCATGGTTTGGATCAATCTTTTATTGGCTTAGTTTGGCGCAGTTAGCACTGTTGCGCTTTGCATGAAGTTTGATGTGGTTTGGTACAATCTTAATTGGTATGGTTTGTTGCAGTTGCTAGAGTAGTGTTTTGCATAGAGTGTGATGAGGATTGGAACAAATTTGATTAGTGTAGTTTGGAACAGTTGGCACAATTGTGTTTGGAATGAAGTATAACGTGGTTTGGATCAATTTTGATTAGAATGATTTGGCACAATTGGCACAACTTTGTTTTGCATGAATTTTGTGGTGGCTTGGCCCTTTGGCTCTGAAGTCATTAGTTGGTACTTTTGTTGTGAAGTCCATAGTTTGGCACTTTGATCGCAAGACCTGTTGGCTCCACACTTTGACTTTGAGGTCTATGGTTGGCATGATTTTTGTTGGCTTAGCAATTTGTTGTGCACAATGGGTTGGCACAAAGTCTATTGGCTAGATACCTTGATTGCAAATTATGTGGTTGACACAAATTTTGTTGCCTTGGGAGTTGGTTGCGAGATATATGGTTGGTACAAAGTCATTGGTTTGGAAAATTGTTGCAAGCTCAAGTCTCGCCCCCACTTTTGCTTTTGCTTTCATAATCTAACTCTTGATAAAAAAGCTATTTTTGTCCAAAAGGATTGAATAAGGAATACCGTGATAGAATTAGTATTGAGTCTTGTTTTTCTACAAGAGGTCACAGATTTGACTTCAGTTAGGGTTGCCGAAATTTTTTTTTCGCCATGAACAGTGCATTCTGTCAAACACTTGACTATTCGAAGGAGTGCATTTTGTAGAACGCATGCTCGAAAGGAGAAATTCATACACAACACATGAAAAAGATGTAATTTGTAGAACGATTAATATTTATAATGTTTTATGGGTTCCTTTGAGGGTTAATTTGATTTTTGAAATAAAATGGAAATAGATAGAATTTGCTTATGATCTGAAAGAGGACATGAAAGGTCATGAAGACAAGCTTTTGACTACATTGTCAAAATGTTTTGGGCCATATGAATAGGTTTAGTGTTGATACAAGAAGTGATTATTGAACACTGAACTACAATTGATGTTTTTGGGAATTGGTTAAATTTGTGTGGATATGATCGGATTTGGAAGAGGTGTACTTGTTGAGCTTGTGGATGTAGTATGAAACATTATTAAAAGTGGTCCAATATGTTTGTCTGAGAGTGGTGGGTTCATCCATCGAGGTTGGTGTCTCAATCAGGTTCGAACCTACAACAAGTCATTGCTTGCATATTTCCGAAGTTGAAACCTTAATTAAGTTGTCGCTTATAGCAAGTGGGTGTTTCCTCATATTGAGGAGTCGATACCTCTGATAAATTAGTGCCTCAAGCAAGTTGGTAGTTGGAAATTTATCATCTGGTTAATGCTTGCCAACTTTCCACATACATCATATTTTTATATGTTCATGAGGCAATAATGTTCAATATTATTTTATTATGCTCATAGTTATAATCAAATTGTAAAATTATTTAATTTGATATAATTAACCACTATACTAATTCACTGCCGTCTCATTATGATTTAAACGAATTGATTTTATATAATAATAATTATTATTATTATTATTTTAAAATTATAATGACCTCTCATAATGATTTAAACAAATTGATTTATATAATAATAATAATAATTATTATATTATTATTATTATTATTATTATTTTTAAAATTATAATGATATATTTTTGTGTTGTTTGTAAGGCATGTAGATATTTGATTGTTAAAATTTATAAAAATAAACATATTCTAAATAATATATCCTCTCAACTTATTTAGTTATCTATTTTTCTAGAAATGTTAAATAAATTTTAAAAATTGAAATCATAATAAAATAATTGATTGCAAAATGGACATTTCTCTCTCAAACCTGCTGTCAAATTTTACGGAAAACAGCAGAGATGTGATCGATTAAAACTCCAGATATGTTTCCGCTGCTTTACTATTCTTTCGATGTCTATTTCCGCGGGCAAAGACATAAAGCTGCTCAAACTACCTAACAAGGGTTGACTCTGTTGTTCAACCTTCCCTTAGCAGAAAAATGCAGGAACTGGTTGAGATTTAGATGTGAACAATCCCCATCATCAGTTTTCATCTGTTCAGATATAGGTCCATTCAAAGACTTTGGAGAGGCATTTAAGGACTTTCCTTAGCTTGCGGGTGTGGGCCAGGTAAAAAATAGCAGAAAGGCATTTGTAAGTCGGAGAAAGCTCTCCAGAGTATTTCTTCGAATTGGAAAGAAAGTCAAGGGATGGCCTGAGGTTCAGAGAAGTAAATTCCTAGGGGGATGGTGAATTTCTTTGCATCGATGCATACTGCAACCTAAATCCAAATAAAAATGACCCGGCCGGTTCTTCAAATTAACACGAAGTCGTCACTGGAGGTAGTGCGACCGTGCCAGCGTGAACAGTCGTGGGGGGCCGAAGCGCGTAATTCGCACTATGTTGGAGACGAAATTCCATTGTCATGTGCGGATGATTGGAAGACATGATTATTTTATTTTATTTACGGAAATGTATATTTTTCGCCTGAAAAGCGAATATGCTATTTATATATTGACTTATGGGAAATCTGAAGATGGTCGTTGGTCGGTAACACCGAGTGGATTTCTCAGGTCAACCATCGAGTCTTTGACCATTCTAATAAAATATCGTCTTCGGACATGCTTTAAAGCAAAACCGAAGTAAATCAAAGACCAACGTCTCTTGATTTTCATTTTTTATTACCGTCGAAAAAACAGTAAGCAATATAATAATCAAGAACCACAGAATCTTGTTGATGTCAATGCCATGCCTACCTCGTGGTAATGATTTTTTTTGGGTCATTGACTCAACACGGTTTGCCTCTCCAGTGAAGTGTCTCTATATAAATCCCTCATTTGGTGTACTTGCAAACATCCATCTCCTTTTCCTCGTTACAAAATCTGGTTCCCTCAACAAATTACACAATGCTTCTCAAAACGAGCCATCGCTTACCTAACCTGATCGACCACACCCAAATTCCCTCTGTATCCTACGGTACAGATGCATTTTTCGAGAAAAAGTTAAACCGCAGTTCAGTTTCTCTGAAGAAATCACAATCCCCTATAGTTGCAGCGGTTGCAGCCCCTACCCGTCCGAGCCGACCCATAACCAGACATGAAACTGTTTTGCAAAGCTCTAGGGCAAAGTTGGATCGGCCAGTTTTATACTCAGATAATATGACAGAAGGTAAAGATGATAATATACAGTTAGCAGATATGTGGAATGAAATACAAGGATCCAACCATTGGAATGGAATGTTGAATCCAATTCATCCCCTTCTCCTGTCAGAGATTATCAGATACGGGGTATTCGTGCGAGCTTCTTATGAAGCTTTTGATTTGGAGCCCAAGTCTAAGTTCTATGGGACCTGCAAATATGGTCAAGAAAGTATGTTTGGTCAGTTGGGGATGCAGAATTGTGGTTATCGCGTTACAAAATATATTTACGCAGCCGCACCAGATGTTAACTTGCCCGATTTCTTGAAGAATAATTTGAAAGTTGGAGATGGATCTAACTGGATTGGTTACGTTGCAGTTTCGGCTGATGAGGATGAGATCAAGCGGCTTGGACGTCGGGACATTGTGGTGGCAATGAGAGGCACAGTAACGCAGAAAGAATGGCTCGCTAATTTAATGCATGCACTAACTCCTGCTCGTTTAAATCCACTAGATTCTCGTGAGGATGTAATGGTGGAGACGGGATTTTTGGGGCTTTACACTACCCACGATTCCGCGTGCAGATTTAACAATGGAAGCGCAAGAGAACAGCTTCTGTGTGAAATTTCCAGACTTGTAAAAAAATACAAAGGAGAAAAGCTTAGCATTACCTTGACAGGACACAGCATGGGCAGCGCCTTGGCAACGTTATGTGCTTACGATATTGCAGAGCTGGAACTAAACCGTGAGGATTGTGAATCTTGCTCGAGAATACCAATCACGGTATATTCATTTGCAGGTCCCCGAGTCGGAAACACTGCCTTCAAGGATCGCTGTGATGAACTAGGCCTGAGAATTCTGCGAGTGGTGAACGTTCATGACGTCGTGACAATGATACCAGGTGTGATATTCAATGAGAATTTTCGACTCTGGCAAAACGTGAAGGACAGAAATCCTTGGACATATTCTCACGTTGGTGTCGAGCTAGCGCTCGATCACAAGTCGCAGAAGCAATTCTTGAAAAGAGAAATTCATAATCCATCTTGCATTCACGACCTTGCAACGTATTTGCAGCTTTTGACATGCTGCCACCACCACCGTGATCATGTGCATCAGAATGACCATCATACCCATGACCACCAATTGGATTACGAGAGAATCTTCGAATCCGGCTCTGCCCTAATAAGGCAACTAAGTAGTTTCTTCTTCGATCTTATATTATCTTACCCCTCTATTATTTTTTTATAGCTCCCTTGAAAAGGGATTGGAGGACAATCGTGTACAGAATGAAAAGAAAATGGGAATGTGGTTAATTCTCAATATAAAATATATGGTGAATTAGGAATTCAAATTCACCAATGAAAAGCAGTGTAAATTAAAATTTCAAATTGATAAATGACAAGTTATTTGTTAAATCAGATTTTTGTATAATTGGTTTAACTTAACAAATTTTATCTAAATTTCAAAACCAAAAAATATGTCATTGATTATTAGATATTATTATTTATTTAATATTCCTATTATATCCATGGCATGAATAGCATAGCCCCCGCTACGGAAGGATGACAAAAATCAATAATTCTTATCATCCATGGGTGCTTGATATTACGATTTTTGTTAATAATTAAATGGTGTGAGGCCGTGTCTCTTTGTTAGAAGTTTTAGCGAGGTTTCCAGTCGTTTTTTTATTCAAATGGATTACAAGCTGCACGGAATCTGCTGGAATTACAAATTTGAGTGTTGAATTTTACACGATTTGAATGCCTGGAAAGCTTTTCAGCATGCTGTAGCATATTTCAAGTTGAAAATCAAAGTGTTGGGGGTACATTTCAAAGATTCCAAGATTCCAGCCAACAACTCTGAAAAAAATATAATAGTCAGACAACACCGTTGAATTGGTATACGTGGCAATATAAACTGCAGCAAATTTAATGTTATCCTCCGCCTTCCGATTCAAAAGTCGCATATTCTATTCAGAACAGAAAAGAGAAAATGCTTACAACTAACATTGAATCGAGCATACCATTTTCGCACCATTTTCAGTCGCAGATATTTCTCGTTCAATATGGCCGGGTTCAAAGCTTCAATTCCTTAATGCATCGTAGCTGGCCAACTGTTAATCTTCATACTCGACCACTGTTCCCTGTCTTATGTTCCAGTCCTTTGTAGGGGATAAAGAAACCATGCACAGAGTACTATTCAATGTTGCATGGTTACGTACTACTTGTTGGATCTGAAGTAATTAATAACCAACAATGTGATTGTAGCTTCATTTGAATACCATGTTCGGCTTTAACTAATTTGAATCCAATGGCGTATAGGGCAAAGAGAGTCTGAATGGTTAAATAATTATATAAACATAGAGGATTATTTATTTGGTTATAAAATTACATACTTATTGGCCGTCAGTGAATTTTTAGTTATCTACATAGAAAACATTCTGTAGAATACATTTAAATTTGTAATTATAACAAATTTTTACTTAGTTTTAAATAAAAATGACCAATCAAGATTAAAGAGAAAATTTCCCAAATAATTGTTAAATCTATTAAGAGTGTACATATGAAAACATAAGCAAAACTAATCAAATAAAAGCAAGAGAACTTTGATTCTCAATGGATGAGCTGACCTCTCATTGGAATCCCATACCTTCATAGGAGCAATAAATACATTATTATATAGTCTACATATTTCTAATTTGATTATACATTAAGTGACTAATCTACTATCCCTAATAATTTGTTGAATGATAACTGATTACATCTATAAATTTGCTGCCCTAATTCTGATAACTCATAACACAAAATTTGTTTGCTAATCTGTCAGCAATTACATAGCTTAGTTTAAGCATTATCCTCAACACTCCCCCTTAATGCTTAATGAGGTGATTCCAAGCATATCTCTCATGTATTACAACTTTCCTTTAGGTAGTCTTTTGCTAAAGATATCTATAAGTTGATCATTCATTGTACAAACCTTTATTTCAATTTCTCCTTTTGCCACATAGTTTCTTATGAAATGATATTTCATATCAATATGTTTGGTGTGATTATTAAAACACTCCATGTTTAGTTATGGCAATGGTAGACAAGTTATCACAGTAAATAGGTGTGGAATATTTTTGTTCTTGCTTTTTATCTAACAATACTTTCTTCAACCAAATTGCTTCACATGTCATTGTTGTTGCTTCAATATACTTTGCCACCACTGTAGAAGACAATGAAATAGTTGTTTTCTTCTTTGAACACCATAATACTGCACCTAATCCAAGGGTGAATACATAACCTAAATTGATTTTTCTATCATCAAAAGATCTAGCCCAATCACTATGTGTATAACCAAGCAACCCAAAATTATTTGATGAAGTATACCAAAATCCATAATTTCTTGTTCCACATAGATACCTCAAAATTATTTTTGTTGCTCCAAAATGAATCTTACCTGGACTTTGCATGAATATGGAAATCAAGCCTACTACGTGCATAATATCAAGCCTAGGGGTAGTAAGATACAAAAAGCTTCCTACCAGACTCCTATAGGATTGAGCATCTACCTTTTCAGCTCCATCTTCTATAGAAAATTTTTCATTTGTATTCATGGGTGTGCTCATGGGTTTACAATTTCCCATTTTCCATTTATTAAGAAGATTCTTATGAAATAAAGATTTCATCATTCATTTGCATCACTTCTATGCCAAGAAAATAATTGAGCAAACCTAAATTCAGTTTCTAGATTGTACAATCAATAACCTTTTGTTTCCTTACAGTATCCAACAAAAATACATTTCAAACTTTCATCATCAAGCTTTCTTCTCTTTTCAGTAGGAACATGAGCATAAACAATGTAACCAAAGACCCTTAAATAAGAAATATTTGGTTTTCTTCCACACCATGCTTCATAACGGGTAATATTTTGCACACTTCTTGTTGGGCATTTATTAAGCAAATAAACAGACAACTTCAACCCAAAAAATGTTTGGAAGTTTTTTACCTTTCATCATTCTCCTAGCCATCTCAACAATTGTTTTATTCTTACATCCAACAATGTCATTCTATTGGGAAGTATAACTAGCTATCAATTGCCTTTGAATGCTATTCATTTTACAATAAGAATCAAACTTATTAGAAGTGAATTCTCCCTGTCTATCTTTGCGTAATGTTTTTAGACAATAACCACTTTGCTTTTCCACAAGAACTTTAAATTGGTGAAATACGACAAATGCATCAGATATTTCTTTAATGGAATATAGCCATTTTCTTCTACTAAAATCATCCACAATAAAAATGAAATATTTATTTTTGTTGAGAGACAAAGTTTGCATAGGACCACATATATTTGCATGCACTAGCTCCAATGGTTTACTTTCTCTCCTTGATTTTCCTACTAGAAATGAATCTGTATGTTGTTTACTAAGAATACCCCCTTCACAGACTTTATTAATCGAGCCGATAAGTGGTAACCCTTTGACCATTTTCTTGTTATATAAAATTTTCAAGCCTTTCATATATGTCCATACCTTATGTGCCATAGCAAGGAACTATTATCATAACCAACATTCAATGTTGTATTTGCTTCACAAGGGAGATTGAAAGCAAAAAATTCTATTTTGCAGCATATTACTCTTAGGAATAATTTTACTATGATCATCTTTATCATAGATTATGCATTGTTTGTCGTTGAAAACAATTAAATATATCTTTTCAAGGAGTTGCCCCACACTCAACAAAGTATTTATTAGACCAGAAACATATAAAACATCATTAATGTGCTTTGGTTTTCCTTGCTTTCTCTTCACAGCAATTGTTCCCTTACCTTTAGCTTCAACTGGCTTGTCATCTCCCAATAGTACATCATATTTTGTAGATTCATCTATATGCACAAATCCAACATTGTTTCCTATCATGTGATTTTTGTAACCACTATCCATAAGCCATCTCTTTGGAAACATTATTAGTTGAATCACAAGTGAAGAATAAAGCGCTAACGTCTTTGTTTTCTTCAGAAAAATTAGCTTGTTGTATTTTTTTTTCTATTTTCCAACAGTTGCTTTCATAATGGCCAAATATTTTCCAATAAAAACATTGAACTTGGGATTTATTAAATCTTTTACCTCCATCATTGTCACCATTACCTTGCTTTCATAATGGCCAAATATTTTCCAATAAAAACATTGAACTTGGGATTTATTAAATCTTTTACCTCCATCATTGTCACCATTACCTCTTCCTTTGATGTATGCAGAAAAAACTTATCTACGTTTGCCTCGTATGTATGTTTTTCCTCTTCCCCTTCCCCTTCGAGAAGCGTTTTGGCCTTCCTCATGAGAGGAACCACTTTTATCCTTGCAAATACTTCCTCTTGCTTGAAAATCTTGTTCAATAGATATTTTAGAAAATCTATTGATTCTTTTCTCATGAGATTAAAGAGACCCCATTAGCTCATTCCAGACAACTGAGTTAAATCCTTAGACTCCTCAATAGAAACAACAACCCCATCAAATTTTGCAAGCAAACTTCTAAAAATATTCTCAACAATTTTTTGATCTTTTAAATCTTCTCCATAAAACCTAATTTCATTCACTATACCCATAACTCTAGTGAGAGAATCTTGAATAGGTTCAAGTTTTTGCACGCACAAAGTTTCAAATTCTCTTCTTAAAGACTGCGACTTAACAATTTTTACCTTATCAGTTCCTTGATATTCTTCTTGCAAAACATCCCATGCCTCCTTTGATTTTGTTACTCAAATTAGTCTTGGAAAAATAGAATCATGCACTAGTTTCTAGATTAGGAAGAGAGTCTTTGAATCTTTCTTATGAGTTTCCTTTAGCTGTGTTCTTTGGTCTTGAGACTATCGGGAAAGTGTTTGACCATCTGGTTTTGTATATTCATTTTCTACAAAATCCCATAAATCTTGTGAGAGAAACAATATTTTCATCTTAATGTTTTAAAAACCAAAGTTCTCACATTTAAAAACTGGTATTTGTGGCTAAGAAATATTCATATTGTTGGCCATTGCTACTAACTGCCGAGCACTCCCATCAATAACTTGAATCTAAACATGCTTCACAAAATTATGAAAAACTCTTGTCAATGGCTTTCACAAACTTTTTAAACATCATGCCAATAACACACAATTTACGTATAAATCAACTCTCTTAACCTAGCTCTGGTACCATCTTAAATCTACCAGGAGCATACATATGAAAACAAAAACAAAACTAAGGAGCAAAAATGAGAGAAGTCTAATTCTCAATTCATTAGGTGAACTCTCATTATCATCTCATATCTTCATAGGAGAAATGAATACATTATTATATAGCCTATATATTTGTAATTTGATTATCTATTATCTCACTAATCTATTGCCCCTAATAATTTGTTCAATAATAAGTGACTACATCTATAAAGTTATTACACTAATTTGCACTAATTTGCTTGCTTATTTGTCAACAATAACCTGGCTTAGTTTAAACATTATCCCAGCCATAACATTACCAAATTTTAAACCAAACTTGCGAAAGAAAACATTAAAATTTACCCCAATTAGAACTTCAAATAAAACAATTTATATCAAATGACGAAGTCCTCCATTTAATGTTCTACACTAGGTCGTTATCATGTAAAACAGTTTATATCAAATGATGATGTCCTCCATATAATGTTCTATCATAGGGTAGTTATTAGTCATCTTACTCTCATTTTTCGTCAACGACACTAATTTCTACATGGCATTGAAAATCGCATTTCATAGGGAATTTAGTTTTATTGTTGTACTTCAATTTACAAAATTAATTTTGAGAAAAAGTTTTTCTTTGTAAATGATATGATAAATTATTTGTTGAAATATTTCGAGCTAACTATTGTAGTACATTGTCAGGACAAGTTGAAGAATCAGATCCAGGTTGCATGTTAAATAGTTAGAGCAGAACATCCAATGGCTATATTTGACCAGGCAACGATTATAAGTTGAAGAATCAGATCTAGGTTGCATGTTAAATAGTTAGAGCAAGACATGCAATGGCTATATTTGACCAGGCAACAATTATATTGAACTAGTAGGCTAGACCTGCTAATAGCTATATTTGACTGGGAAACAGCGTCTCGAACTTGTAAGGACAGGGATAGGAAAGCATAAGTGAGATAAATAATATATAAGTAAAAAACAATATCTAGTTTTTATCTAGGTAAAATATTAAAAAATAAATAAGTTAAAGTTAAGGAAAATAATTATAAATTAATAGTAAGTTATTATACTTGTATTAAATAAAGGCTCAAATTTATATAATTAAAATAGTTAAATACCGAAAATTCTTTTCTCATAACTGATATGATCACAGAAGCTTTAATTCAAGAAAATTACTTTATGTGAAATTTTATTTTGACTCAGCTTCCTCTCATTTTTCCTTGATTTCCATGTATTTCTACCTTAACATTGAATAATCACATTCATAGGGAATTAGTTTTATATTCTACTCAATTTACAAAAATTAATGTATTTGGAAATTTATTTTCATTTGAAGTTTTTTAAAAAAAGTGGAAGTGGGGCTATGTATTATATTTTATAATTATTTAGAATAATAAGTAAAAAGATTGCAATATCTAATTGTCAATTTGAATTTATAATAGAAATTTCAAAAATGTCTTGCATCATTTATGCTCATATAACTTATAGTTATAATAATCTAAATATCACAATACTAGTTTTATTTTTTATATTTTCACAAGTCATATAAGGAAAACTTCTTGTAATGCAGTCCACACTTTACATAAATGTAAAAGGTCCATTCGCAACAAAATAAATATTACACTTGCAGCCAATAAATCTGATATGTCTCACACACATGTAAGGTGATTTGTTACAATATTAAAATGATTTTGGCTGTTGTAAGAGAAATATAGTTACACCTGAAATATGATGTAGTAAATCAAACCACATTTATTCATAAATGAAATAAGACAGATTGGAAAAAAATAGTCAAACTGAACGCAAGCTAAAATATAACCATCAAAATTCTGGAAAACAATGTGTCGTAGTGCTAGGGCACAGTTGTAACACCGATCCTAATTACAAATTAGGAGAGTTGTAACACCGAACCTAATTACCAATTTCATGACAACTATTAGTCCATAATTAATGTTAATTTTAACAAATACATTGCAATAGTATTAGGGTAGAGTTGCAGTAACTAAAGTGGTAACAATGACCGAATTACAATTTTCTAAGTTCACGAAAACTATTATTCCATAATTAATGTTAAACTAAAGTGGTAATAATGACCGAATTACAATTTTCTAAGTTAATCAAAACTATTATTCCATAATTAATGTTAACTTTAATAAATAAATTGCAACAATAAATTTACTCTACATAGACACATCAATATGAATTATCAGAGTTGTTGTAATAAATATATGCTATAGAGTTACAACAATATGAAATGTTAGAGTTAAGTTCATGACAATTATTAGTCCATAATTAATGTTAATTTTAATAAATAAATTGCAACAATAAATTTACTGTGCAAAATCTATGATATAGAGTTACAAAAATCTGAAATCTCAGAATTAAAGTAATCTAATTTTAGAATTGAAAAAAAGAAATATCAAAGTTACATTTTAAGCATTGATTTATGAATTACTAAAAATAAAATAAATATATAAAACATACTACAACTATTTTGTACAGTATAGAAAGTACCTAGTTAAGAAGGGGGTCCTACCTCCTTAGATAGATACCAGTTTATGAAGGTCATAAGGAGCTAAATACTAATTACACTATTGATTGAAACAAAATGAAAAAAGAACTTTATATTAAGAGAACTAGAATTACAATAAAAAAACCTGTAGTTCTAATGCTGACTCTCCTGAACTTATTAACTTATTATCTAATCAACCTAAGGAGAGAATTGGTTTTTATACATATTTTTATCTATATAAATTAACCAAAGAATATGATGGGTAACCATGAGTATTAGGCTATTTTATTTTATTACATTGACTTTTTAAAAGATAGAAAAAATTGGGAACATGTTTCCTTAATTAGTTGTCATTCATTTCTAAGGGCGCTATATTCCCTCTCTATTTTCCTATGTGAGGAAATTGGATGTTTTGACTATGTAGCCAATCCACAAATGATAGTTTTCTAATTGATGGGTGCATTGCTACAACTCGTATTGAGTTATAACACTCTTCCTCTGAGTGGAAACAACATCCATGTGGTGCAAGTCATAAGAAGAGTGAGAGTCACAACAAGAAAATGTGAGAATCAAAACAATATGAAGTTAAGATTCATGACAATGGTAATCTGAGAGTTGCAACAATGAAGAGATGCAACAATGGTGAGAACAAGATAGCGTTGCAACATGGTTGCCAACAACTCAAAGTTGTAACAAGTACACTCAAGTAGAGAGTTGCAGCAACTCAAACTTTGGAGTTCCAACATTGTTGTCCTCATAAAGAGTTGCAACAACTAATCATAATGTTTTAGTACTTGTGTTTGGAAGCTTCCTATGAAACGTTGTTCCTTTATACCACTATTAGCACAAAAATATAGTAATCACCTAACAATGCATAAGTATTGAAATTTCATATCAAGAGGATAATTATACCTTGACAAAAAATGCATCATTATCAATAAAAAAGCCATTACGTGAGATGTAAATGATGAAAATATGCGCAAAATGGTATTGGATGAGTGACAAGAACATGTCAATTTGAGCACCCATCATCTCCCCTAGCCGAGTTCCTTACATTTACTTATCCAACGAAATAGTTAATTTGAGTCTGATTAGGTGAGGATTCCGTGGAGGTTACTGAGATTCTAGTTAGTTTTCCCTACTTAATTAGCATTGAATTGGCCTCTTCTTGTTTGAATTTCCATACAGTAGGTCACTTCCTCCATCCTAGAAAAAATGTAATTTTTCCTTTATTCTCTGTTGGGTAGCTAGATCATTAGATAGTGAAAATTCATATGAGTCGAACTAATTTTGAAAATTTCTATGCACTTAATATATTTGTGTATTGCCTCCAAATCTAACTTCAAGTTGCTAGGATTAGAGGGATCCCATTTGTTATTGTCCTCCCTGTCTTGCCTCCATCACTTAGTACATCCTTCCATGGTTTCCTTCCCTAATACATCAATTTGTGTCATACAATGTACAATAGCTTCCTCATTTTTTTTAGTGAGCTCTGCATGTTGTGGAGAGTAGGTCCATTGTTTATTTGTGTTAATGGCCTGTAGGGGACTATAAAATTCTCCACTGACCCATAGGTTGCTTCTAAGATTATTCACTACAATCCTATGAACAATTACACAATCATCATGGTTGTTCAATCAAAACACAAATTATCTCAACCAGACATCCTCCACAAGGTGGTTAGTATTCCACATTTGGTCGTGGAACAATAAGAAATTATGTTGATAGATCTCGCAAAGGAGGATTTTGTCCTCAGTAGTACATGTGTAATATGCCTCCAGAAAGGTGACATTGGATGTGATCTCAAAAGGTTTCGTAGACATTATAGCTCTTTTTTGAAACATTAACATTATTTATTGAAGGAACATATCATAGTGAGGTGAGGGATCTTTGAGACTAAGAACTAAATCAACCAATATCCCAAGTTGAATTTTCTCAATTCCAATTTATTCACTTGTTTTTTTAGGTCAAACAATTTATATTGTTTAATCCTTGCTTCTTGCCATCTAATTTTGTTGATTTCAAAATACTTAACCCATGTCTCTCTTAGCCTTATAAGTATTTTTTGGTGTTCCTTAATAGGAACCAAACCTTCCTCTTAATATTATCTCATTTGATTCCATCTATCCACTTTTTCTTTCACCCATCTATCAGGAATATCCAACTATGTGGTCTTCTCTTCAACTATTTTATCCTTAGTGTAGATAGATGTATTAATCAAAGCAAGTTTCTCATCTTCTACTTGGAAATCCACTTCATGAGATTCTCTCTTGTGTCTATAAGTTGTCTCTCTTACTTTAGGGAGAGGATCCTCTATAACAAGGGAATTTTTTGCTTACGAAATATAATCAAACTTCTCAAAGTCCTGCCCTTTCCAAGTCCATATTTTAATAATTTGAAATTTCTTAATCTCTTCTTTTAAGCACTTGATTCCTCCCTAAAATTGAAATATAGAAAGGTGTAAGTATAGGAGTTATTACCATTTTATATCCCATGACCTTTGACGTCATTTCCAGTTCTCGGGAAACAATGGTATCTTTTTCTTAAAGAATTGTAACTTCTTCTTCTTCTTGGTATACCTCTAGAATTGTGGCAAGCCCTTCTATGAGAGCTAAATCTATTGGTTCTTCTATTCTATTGAGGTTCTTTATCCCTATATCCTCATCAAATGTAGGCCCAGCAAAGCCTTAGCCATTCCCCATCACTTCTTTTGGTTCTTTTTTTCAAGAACATATATTTTCTCCATTATACCTCGACAAGTTATTGTGGCGAGGTAGGGGATTATTTCTATGCAACAATTACTTCTTTCTCCACCCCTAGAAATTCTTATGGAGAGACAAAGTTTTCTTATTTTGTTAGCGAAGTTGCAACAACAAAGACCTATACAGTCCTTTTCTTCTTTGGAACATGAACACACATTGTCCTTTTCTTCAATACATAAAATATTTGATTTATGGGTTTCCTCTATATGATATCCACATCCTTATCATTGCTACATTCATCTCTTTGTGAAGATGTATTGAAACCATAAGGAAATTCCTCTTCAATCAAAACACTAAGATACTTTGTTGTTTGATTTGTTGCAACGTTATATTCATCGACTACAACTCTTAGAGTTTGAGTGGGTTTTGAGGTTTCCATAACTTATAGAGTTGTAAACTCATGATTTGTAGAAGTTTTGTCTCATGGTGGAGTTGTAGAAATGATAATTTCTCTAAATAAAATTGTAACAATGTCTATGTTTTATAGAACTCTTTCCACCTCACATCAAATACTACCTTGTATGCATCTCACATGCTCAACCAATATTTTTATAAGCCTATAATGTGAGAGGGTATATCGTGGTTAGGAAAATTTTTCCACTACTGAGGTAATTACTTGTAGTTTTTTCCAGAGGAAAAATGGTAAAATAATTATCCTTCGATGCCTTAAGTGATGCAGTAAATGAAGTTTTTTTAAACAAACAACCCCATTTCAACCTTAATAACTAATGTACCTATGTACCACCAGATTAACGTCATCCGATAGATCTTGTAATGACCTATTGTTAAATCATATTCTTGTCACGTCCAGGGCTTCTCCTGGCTCAAGAAAGTATTGCATAATTTGGGGCTTCAACCTGGTTCAACAATAACAATGGTCCTCTTTGTGGGAAATACCTACTACCTTATCTATCAATTCCCTTGTTACCTGCACCATTGTCCTTGCAACTATAGACCTATTTTAACTTAAAATCGTGGACAATTTGAGGGTCAATTCAGTGTCATACCCTTGCAGTTTGTGTATGTACTCCATCTAACCTACCTACATAATTAATTTTCTAATATCGTCATGTGCTTCTAGAAAAAGTGTCCCCATAGATTCTTAGTAATTAAGTGACCCCCCTAATCTTCCTACTCCAAGATCATGCAATTTATGGTTACATAATAGAATGAACAATCGAGAGGGTGCAACTTTGCAATTATTTAAGGAAGTGACCTAGGCAATAATGACATAGGTTTGTGGAAACAACGAGCGATGCAAGTGATTTCAACTAAGTTGTGAAGTTGGATAATTCCAATAAATATTATTAATTATAAGTTCAAGATACATATGTTTTGACTTACCATAAGTGATTTTGATGGCTGATACCTCAATCTCATTCATATATTTAGATACATGATATCTACGATCCTCATTTGAATTGAAGTTGCAACATAATCTTATGGTTTTAATCATGGCATCAATATTTGTAGAAACATAGTTCAAAGTGACAATGATGTTGTTGGACAAAGTTGCATCCTTGTCTGGTTATGGCCTCACAACAAGAATCATTATAACCCTTTATGTCTATTGGAATTGTAGTAGCATAGTTGTAGAAATGGCACTCTATAATTGCAATAACAATGCTCTAGAGTTGCAACAATGGTACTCTACAGATGTGGCAACCAAATTTTCATTATTTAGTTGAAACAACAAAAGCTCAACAACAAAGTTGTTGCAAGGATAGCATATATTTGTAGAAACAATAGCATGTATTTGCAATAGTTGACTTTGATCATAATGTTGTAAAATTTAGAATTTCAAGAACAACAACACAACAATAAAGTTATAAGAATGGGATTTTAACAATGGAGTTTCAACGATAGGTTCCTATAATGGAGTTGTAGCAACAATTTTGTGATAATAGATTTGTATGAACAACATCATACTCTCCCACATATATCATGAAAATAATTTTATTAGTAGAGAAAACCATGAAGAAGTTATAAGAGCATGAACAAAAGGATTCTAACATAACCATCAAAAAACCTTAAAGTTCCCTTTTATTCATGAGTTTCTTTTTTAATGTGGTATGCACCAATATAACCTAGTTTTCACAACATGCTCCCATGCATGCCCTAAGGATTTTCATACATGGGATTATATTATTACTAGTATTGTTATTATTTAATGTTTGTAGAACGAATTATCTAGTAGAGGTTCCTTCTTCAATCCTTAGGCTGGGCCATCCACTTGTGATCCTATTCAAAATGGTTTCCTTGGATAAGAGTTTATGAGATAATTGAGGGCTATGTCAATTTTCCATTACAGGATTCCTCTCTTCTTTGATGTTGTGGAATTTGATGGCTCCATTATCATATATAGTATCAATCTCCTAAGGCCGAGGCCATAGAGTGCAAAACTTTGCTTTCAAATCATTGAAGTTGGAGTTAAATAACAATGCCTAGTCTCTCGTTTAAAATTTCTTCTTCATGATGAGTTTATTTTTCCATCATTCTCTTTCATTTTGGAACATTATGTTTTTGTGAAAGGCAACTTAGAAAAGTTCAAACGATTCATTGATCGAGAAGAATCTTTGCTTCTATGCTTTAGATATGTCCATCACAAGTTGTATGACTATTATGAGTATTAGGACTATACAACCAAGTGTTGGAACAGTAATTATAGAGTATGAAAGATAAATTGAAGGCTATAAAATGTAGAAAATTAATAGATAAATCGTACTAATTAATAATTATTTTTTGTGGTACATCACATTAGCAAAACAATTTAGATTTGATATAGATTGTATATATCAAAAAGAAAATAGAATTAAATAGTAATACTTTAAACAATACATTTATCTTTTGTAATTTTTGTATTTCTTTGGCCTGTGATATTGTAAATAATTCCCCACATTCCAATGATACTAATTTTAGGATTTATACCATTTGTTTCTTTTATGTATTCAAAATTTCATGCACACATTAATAACACATGCATTTTATTCTTTTAGTGGGACAATGATTCCATATAAAATGCTAGTGATCTTTTCAATTAACTTTAAATTTTGTATGATTTTAGGTTCTTGGAGAGTAAGCTAGTTGTGATTCCAATAGGGAGAGTTGAGAAAATCAAGTTGTCCACCTTTTGTTGGTTATCAATCACCTCACTATATGTTATGGTTTTCATTCCCAGCTTAATGTGTCATGTTGACATTGAGACTAATTTTCATGGTGATGGTTAGATTTCTTCGACATTTGAGAGGGATACAAACCGTTATAAACAGGTTTTAAGACTAGAAATTGCCTTCAAGTTCTCAACATGGTCATGGGATAAGCATATTATGTTGTGAATTACCATTTTACTATTCAATAACTATGTTTTTAAAAGGAAATTACTTGGTATTTAGACTGTAAACACTAACTTTCAATATAAATCCTTGTGAGAAACACTTGCAAACAACAACAAAATCCCTCTTTAGAAGGACTTTGAAGTTATGGTTGGATATAGGTTCTATTAAAAAAGCTCTCGCACCAATGATGGTTTGTGTCCACTTGACCATGGTCAAGGAAGAATAACAAGCTCAATAAGATATTATTGATTATTCTTAGGCTCAAAACCTTTGAAAAAGTCATCGAACTAACATGTGAGCCATTTTGAAGAGTTGTTGTAGGCGTTTGAGTGGCATATGGTCACATGAGCAGGAATTATGCAATGAAAATGGGTTTATATCAATAAACATGGTAGCCTAATTGGAAATGGCTATGAAAATTAAGTGTTATGTGCAAGGATGTTTGAGGTTCAAATCAACGTGATTCAGTTATAACAATAAAAGGGGCATATATAGGTAGGTATAGGTTATTATGGTGGTGGTTGGAATTGACCCCATGTCACATTAATAGGAGACCATCCTAGTTATTGATTCTTCTAGATTCAAAATAAAATATTACTAAACATGGTTGAGTGTGTGAATAAGGGCCATAATTCCTAACTCAAAATTTTCAAGCCTTGCAAGGAAAAACCTAAACAATGACATGAGCCATCACTAGGGGCTCCATAACCTAGGACTTGCTATGTCTATCACATTAAGATGTGAAATCCATCATGATGGTTCTCAAATCCTTAATCATACTTATGGTAGGGAAAAAAAACTCAATCCCTTATCCATTGTTAGGGGCTGTAAAAACATCATTGGGCCCGAAATATAGGTTATGAGGCTCAAACACCGTTAATATGTCATTATGATTCATTAATATGTCATTAAATCATATTGGGCTCAATAATTGTGAATAACACTTAAATACAAATACTTGTCTCTTTCAATGAATTCTTTAATATTTTACTTGGATATAGAAATCATTACAAGTTCCTTGAGATTTTAGATGGGACTTTTATCCATGACTATTTCAAGGAAGCGAAACAACAACCTTAGTCCTTAAACATATATTCTTCAGTTTAACTTCCACGAGCACATCCTTATGCCATAAGATAAGAAGATGGATCGTTACGAGGCCTTGATCAAGATGAAAGAATGGACAAAAGTTCCTCACGATTAGCTAGTACTTTAATAAACATTCCTATCGCAAAAAAAATTGAGAAATCTAGAAAAATAGATAAATGGATTGATCATTTCAATATCAACTTGAGATTCAAAATTCCTATAAGATATGATTTATTTTATGTAGCAAGATTAAGTCCAATATGCAATTGTTTGAGGAATTAAATAAAATATTAAAAAAAATTAATATGGTATAAATGTAAGCACATCACACATGCAGGAAAGTAATACACTTCTATAAAAGAATAAAAATAAAAATTTGTAAGAGCGGAAACACAAAACTAAAATTAATGCATGAAAAGAAACGAAATAATACGGCTATTCTAATAGGCGGTGGATCTCTGGTTTTGGAGAAAAAACACTATTATGTTGTTGCATATGATCGAGATTTCAATGCCAATAGTAAATCCTAAATTACATCATATTAAGAACATGGAAATAAAACGAACAAGGTAAAATCTCACCTTAGGCTGGTTAAAGAGGATTGAGGATTAGCGTCACAACATGAAGGACTACTCCATCTCTCACATAGTTCGAGGTAAAAATCGAAAAGCAGACGTTTTATGAAAGCAGGGACTAACATCCCTGCAGAGAATTTGGAGGCTGCAGATTACTATGGACAACTACTCGTATCAGATCCAGGATTTCTCCATGATGGGTACACAATTCTCTTTTTTGTGATGCGAATCAGAGAATTTTTCTGATTCCCAACTTATGTCTCACACATATGTGTTTTTCATATATACGCAATGACTCATTGATATCTTTCTGAGGATATATCAGTGTTTTTATTTCTCCTCATACTCTCTATGTGACAGTTTTATGAACATGATTCACATATCCTTCACAATGAGATTTATAGTTGTATTATCCCTATATCAGAACAACAGTCATACCTATAATGATGTACTAATTTTCAGTTTTGAGACAATCAAAATAACTATATAGCTTTTTTTTGTGCTTAAAAAAAATTCCAAAAATAAAAAAAAAAATCACTAAAAACATAGAAATAAAACAACTAATGTAAAATCTCAAAAAAATAAAAAAAAATTGAACAAATAAAAATGAGAAAAATAAAATATATTATTAATTAAAATTAATTCTCATGGAAATATTATGATAAATCTAATTTTCCTGGTTTCCCTCTTACTTCTCGTCTATTGTCTAAGATAGAACTTTAGAGTCTTCCCTTTTTGAAAAAAGAAACACCACAAAATTGAATCTAATCATAAAAATAGAAACAAATTGTGAATAAATTCATAATTAATAATAAATTGGTTTTGAACAAATTATAAAATAAGCTCCATAATTAAATAAAATATCTCATATCAATAAAATTGGTTCTTAATTAGTTATAAATAATATTATTCATAATGTAATTACAATTAATCTAAATTTTTAAAAAATATTATTGTAGTTTAATTTATATAATTGACATTTTATATTAAAATTGTGTATTCAATGTTTTTTTAAATACTTTTAACTAAATATTATATTTTAATTTTTTTCCCAAATAAAAAAAATAAAAAATGAATGATATGTACTTTGAACAAACAACTATTCACCACTTAAACGGAAATAATAATAATAATATCACAATTACTTTAAACAACATCTTCGTACAATTTACTAGTGTTTGAAAAATGCCACATTTTAAGTTAATCATCTCAATTGGACCAAAAATGTTATAATGGCTGCTTTCATTACGGAGCAGTATTTACATAGATATACCACTCTTTACCTATTTTCAACTTGGAATTTCATCACATTGTTATTTGTATCTGTAAATCAAATGTTTTCTCAATTTTCCTATTTTGATTGTTTGCTTAATTTTTTGAAACTTATTTTTGAAAGCATAGATGGAAATTATTTATAGTTATAAATTAAATGTTTTCTTAATATTTTATTTTGATTTTCTTTCCTATTTGAGATAAAAATGTGTTATCCATACAACTTGATCTTACATGTATTATTTCTTAGGGTAGATAATAGCATCATTATAGTTAGAAGAATATTATCATATTCAGTATATATTATGCTTTTAGATTAAGGATGGGATGAAACGTTTTTCCAAGGTAATGATCTTTGAATCACTAAATTTCCCAGGATAAGGAAATTAAAATTTAATTTTAATGTCCCTTTTCAAAATTTTCGATTCATCCTATAATTACATGATATACGGAAACGGATATTAATCCACAATTACTTTTATTTATGTTTGATTATTTTTTCAATTTTCAATTTTAATTTTTTTCAAGAAAACCCATAAAAATTCAGTTTTCAAGCAAACTCCCCAATAATAGCAGTATAAGAATTTTCAGCATTAAAACTCATTTTATTTCATTTTCTTTATTTTGTTTTCCTTTTGCTTTTTTCTCATTCCAAGGAATGTCATCCAAAAAATTTGTTTCTTATTAGTCTAATGCTTGAGCCATAATGTTTTCACTATGTTCACTATCAAAAATATTTGGTATACATAATTAGGAAAATGGTTCTTAAATATCTAAAGCTCTGACGATGTTTATTTTTCACCATTGAATATATATATCTAGAATGTTCACATTATAGCGAGAAAAAAAATGGTTGAATAAAAATATAGTAGAGTGAAATATAATAGAAATGAAAAGCAGTTATTCCTTACAATTTGGCAGAGGTTGTAACCATGATTACTGTCGAGAATGAGTTATTACTAATATTGCTGCAAGCTAGTGATTTCGAACCCCAACAGGATCCAGGATCTATTATCAAGACTCTTATTGAATGTTCACCCTAAATTTTTTGAGTAAAACAATTTCACTCCATGTATCCCTTTCGCATAGGGAAATGATTTTGGATTTAAGACTTATGTGGTCAATATCTTCTAACTTTGTGACCGGAGAACCCACAATAAAAATCATTTTACTGTCAACGTTTCCATGTATCCCCTCCGGAAAATGATTTTGGATTTAAGACTTCTGTGGTCAATATCTTCTAACTTTGTGACCGGAGAACCCACAGTAAAAACCATTTTGCTGTCAACGTTTCCATGTATCCCCTCCACATAGGAAAATGATTTTGGATTTAAAACTTCTGTGGTCAATATCTTCTAAGTTTTCCTCTGTAATTGGATGTCATTATCTAATTGAAGAAATAATAATTTGTATGAAAATATCCAAATTAATGTCTCTAACACAGAGTTATTGGCGCTAATAAATGGAGCTTTCCTGGTTTCTCATAGCTAGGTGAACAAATAGTAATCCGTATGGTGTCATCCGTACACTATGTAAATATAACATTGCTCTGAAGGAGTTATTTTTGCATTTAACATTAAAATCAACCCTCTCATAAGTTGTCACCTTTTTCTAGCATTTTAACCATTTCAAATCAAATGATGCATTAGACACAATGAAACAATAACAAAATTTGCAATAATACCCTTACATATCCTATAACCAAATAATTAGTTTTATGATACAATCAAAACATATATGTTAAAAATAATACATCTCGTAATTCAATTATTAGCTTTAATTAAATTAATAGCTTTAGAATACAATCAAAATGTATATTAAGGTCCAGCGAGCAAGAAGAATGCAATAAATGTTTCTTAGTATAGCATTGGAGCTGGAAGAATGCAACAAATGTTTTTTAATATAGTATTGTAATGCCAAATTCAATTCTAAAGTCTCATAGTTATTTTTTTACAATACTATCAAAATGTATATTGAGCACCAACGTAAGACTAATGTTTTGCGAGCTAGAAAAATACAATAAATGTTTTAGTGTAGTATTGTAACACCAAAGTAATGCCTCAGGTTTCATCATAATTATTTTGGTTGTGCAATTATAAAGTTTCATCATAATTATTTTGGTTCTGCAGTTCATAGTATAAAAATTTACATAATATTATTAGAAACAAATATCTATAACAAACATATTTAACAATAACTCGTAAAAAAAAATACAATTAAAATAACACAGTGCAGTGATTATGGTTAATATGTAAGGTTTTTGAATATTCAATTACAATTTAAATATAAATTTGTTTCCCATATTGAGATCAAATAATCTAAATCACTAAATTTATTGTCTTTCTAGATTTAATTAATAAACATATAATTTATGTTATAATTATATTAGGGATTTAGTAAAATTAAAAATAATAATATTTCTATATATAGATGCATGAAATTTATATAGATGTAAATAGTATTGATGATGATGGTTAATGTCCATTGAGACCAAACTTTGGTCTATCGGACCTAAAGAAATTAATTATTTAGTTTGATTTATGATTTTATTCCTATGCTCAAACAGCTTGGAGAGAAGCCTCCCGAGCTCACTGTAATTTTGACAACATAAAAGGCTAGAACAACATAAAAGGCTAGGAAGGTGAGTGTTGCAATAAAGATTTTGAAATTGAGATCTAATGTGGTTGTATGCGGGGCACTCTAAGAGGAAGTGATTTTCATCCTCGATGTTCGTATTCTCACAGAGA
>APFE031196302.1:175082-192230 GCA_000404065.3 Pinus taeda | reverse complement strand
TTATTATTTAATTTAAATGGTTTTAATTAAGTTAAAAAACACGTTTGTTTGGAGTAGTTTAAGTGGATGGTTGTAGAATGAAATTTTACTCAAGATCTTGGGTTCAAATCTTATGCTACTTCCATAACAGACTGAATATCTAACAAAATGAATAATAAACATATACTAACAAACGTACAAAAAAAATATTAAACTAAAAAACACTTTGCCTCGCATAAATATTTTAATCCTTCAAATATCAACAATTTTGAGAATTTATTAATGCCTAAAAAATCATAAAGAATGTACCATGATGTGTTCTCTAAATGCCGCCAACAACCACCAAAATTGTCAGGACCTGCAGTTCGTGCGACGGGCAGGGCGACTCCACCATGTGAAGTGCGTGCGAAACATGAAATGAAATGAACCTTGGGCGAGTTTAGAAGGTGTTGGGCGAGTTGAGGGGGCGGCCCCATGAGTTGGGCGGGCCGACCATCCTCCGGGGGAGACAACACATTATGAACGAGTCGGCCCGACTTTTGGTGTGGGTCGGCCGGGTGACACAACCCGCCACCCGCCCGTATATATTGGAGGGCGTTTGGAGCCAAATGACCATCGATCATTTGATCAACAACATCGAACAAGGAGTTCTGAAGTGCGTGGATGAACCCGCACGACGGGCAGAACTCGGGTGAGAACTTGTTCAGAAAAGTCATTCAGGTGGTCGTTCGGGAAAATTGTTCGGGCATTCATTCGAGAAACTCGTTCGGACAGTCGTTCACGAAAGTCGTTCGGGAAAGTCATTCAGACAGTCGTTCAGAAAAGTCGTTCGGACAGTCGTTCGGGAAAGTCATTCAGAAAAATCGTTCAGGGAAGTCGTTCGGACAGTCGTTCGGGCAGGTCGTTCAGACAGGTCGTTCAGACAGTCGTTCCGGTAGGTCGTTCAGGAGGTCGTTCGGGTAGGACTCGGGCGAGGTCGTTCGGGCGACACGGGCGAGGTCGTGTGGCGACCCGGGTGAGGTTGTTCGGGCGAACCGAGTGAAGTCGTGTGGTGACCTGGGTGAAGTCGTGCGATAACTTGAGCGAAGTTGAACCGGTGAACGGGTGGGCGTGCAGACGGGTGGTCGGGTGAGGGCGCGCCGTGCACGATGAAACAGTGAAGTGTTGGGTTGTGAACAGAGGTGTGTCTCAGTTGGAGGCGCCCGTGTGTGGTGACTTGGAGGTGCGCCCGAGTTGGGAAAACGACACGACGGTTCGACGAGGTGAACGAAGGGTTGGTGAGTCGTGCGGCGACCGTGCGGAGGTGCCGACGAGCTGGGCGACCGAGTTTTCCGAAGTTGTGAAAATTGGCTAAGTGTAAATTTGGGGTTTCCCAAGATTTAACTTGTGCATTGTAAAAATAAAGATTTTATAATATATTGTTGGGCAGACTCATATTGCAGGGAGTTGCCCCTCCCTTTATACTGTTGTGCATTTCCCTTAGATAACGCTGTTGATAATGAATGTGTATGGGTATTCATTGGTATAAAGACACATTAATAATACTTGGTAACGAAAAATAAACTAAGTATGGGTTGTTAAAGCATAGTCTACAATCGTAAGTATTGGTGAAAAGAAAATGGTTGGTAGTGCCGCACCTCACTGGCACGGTTGAAAGACTACCATAGACTTGGAGGCATGACAAAAATAGACTGATATCCGTGAGGTAATATTTCTGGTTGAAGCACCACTACAAGCCTTCTCTGAGAGCCACTTCAAGTTGAAGCGTTTTCTCGTGCTTTTTGGATGATTTACACTTCTGCCGGGCATTTTTAGTTTTCATAATCTTTTTTTGATAATTTTAAAGTAAATTTCTAAAATTATGATTAATATTATCTTTTGTTGTGGTAAATTATATTAAGAAGGGTAATATAGTTGTGTCGAGGGATAATCGGATCTCTGCTAGTATAAAAGTTGATGTTTATTTTGGAGAATACTTATTTTGGCATGGATGAAGGGAAACGAATTTGGTTAATAAAAAAAGAAAAGAAATTGTAGTGAAACTTTTGATATATATAAAAATTCTGGTATTCAGAATTTTATTGGTTGTTTTTGGAAAAATCTTTATATATGTTGTTTTATCTCTTGATATTTGGTTTTAGTTTTGAAATGGGAAATAGTTATTTCATATTTTTTTTTAAATTTAATTTTTAATGATTGTAAATTATGATTTAGGGATATAAAATATTTGGTGATGGAGTGTATTAAGGATATTAAAGATTATTCTTGCTAACTTTTATGGGAAAAGATATAATAATGTTAAAGACGGTGCAACCTAAAATAAGTATTATCTAAAAGTGATTTTGATAAATTAAATATCTCGAAATAGTAATTTCTCAAATCAAAAATTAAACTTGAATCATTTAAAAATTTATAAAATGATTATAAATTATGTTTATTAAGAAATTATAAATTTGATTCATATTTTAAATTCTTGCCATATCTATAAGCAGATTTATTTGTTGATTTATATATTTTATAGATGTTTATAACTTACAAGATTATGTAAGTGAAAAACGTTTTTCACTTATTGATGTTTAATAATACTTTAATCAGTGCATGACAATTACAAGAAAAATAATAATTCCTTTAGTCAGCCTTCCAATTATAAAATGATTGGTTAAACTATGATTCAGATGCAAAATTCATAAGAGACCTCATATGAATAAGAGAATCCTCAAGTGTGTTATGCGATTGGCTTTTACAATTATTTTAAAAAAGCAAAATATATTTTAGAAAAATTACCAGCGATACACGTAATAACGTAAGTTGGTTTCTAGAAAAGGTACATAGGATTGGAACATTAAATGCACTTATAGGCTGCGAAATTGAAAACTTAAAATGATATATATAAATTATAAAAGGAAAAGAAATTAAAATGTATTAATTTTAGTCTCCATTTTACTTACAAGATACGTTTTTATTAAATATAAATGACATATTTGAATATTAAAATTAAATTTTTTTATAATATTAAATATATATGTTTAAATATTAATAACATATATAATAAATTCAGTGGTCATAAAAACGAAAAAAATATCAAAACAATCGTTTTATAATACTCAGTTGAGCTATATTTTTGAGGCTAATGAAATTATAATTTTATTTGAAATATTTACTTTTGTTTTTTATTTTTTTAATATAAAATGAGTTTGAATATCATTTGGGGATTTCATCCAAGGTGGGTCACAAAAGCCTTTATTACTGACACCCTAGTACTATCTATTTTACCGTTGATGATTTATTTTAAGTAATAATAATAATTATTAACTATAAAAGAGGATCGAAAAATATTTACATTTAAAAGACAGGTAACAAGGTTCTTCACCATATGAATTTTTAACTAAACCTACTTTCATAAAAGGTTTTAATTTTATAAATAAATTTGTTGAATCAATATAATGGTACTCTTTACATCAAATATTTAAATAAAAAAATAATATAAATTAAATATAAAAATATAATAATAATAGTATTATTTTTGTAATTCTTCCTTATATAATGTTATTTTGGAATCTACGATTCGAGGCATTTGGCTTTCTGTTTGTTTAGTGTTTCAACTAAAACAACTAAACTTTATTATTTTATATAGGGACTACCACAAGTGAAAATGCTATCTATCCATGTTAACCCAATATAGCAAATATAATCATGAATATTGCGATGGAAATATGTTGTGCATCATATGTTCGATCACGAATCGACCATCATAACTTGATAGTTCAAAATCTGTAACATTTCTATTTCATGTGAGGAGTTAGAGTTAGAATTCTTTTATACAAATTACTCATGGGTATTATCTAAATCACTATTTCAGATTCTCATTAACTATTAGATAAAATGTATTTTGTTTCATGTTTGTTTACTGTTTAAACTAAAACCATTAACCTTTATTATTTTAAATAGGATCTGTCACAAATTAAAATACAATATATTCATAGTATTTATCCATATTAACCTAAGGGATATTAACTCGAATAAAAAATATTAGAAACCACACCATATAACCAATATAATCATGAATATTGTGATTGAAATATCCGGTGCATCATATGTTCGATAACAAGTGGACTATCATAATGTGATAGTTCAAAATCTATAACATCTCTATTTCATGTGAGAACATAGAGTTAGAATATTTTGTAAAAATTATGCACGAGTAATTATCTAAAGCACTATTCTAGATCCTCATTAACCATTAGATAGGATGTTCATTAGTACAATGAATAAATTTTAGTAGAGGAATAGTAAGTTGTGTAACCATTAACAACCATTGTTGTAGTTTATTAACATACACTCTATGATGAACCTTGTGTCAATTTCATCATTCCCTTAACCAAATTACTTAATCGCATACTAGACATTGTGAACAACACATCAGGCAAGGAATCAACATCATCAAACCCACACCATTGAACACCAATATACCTTGGAAACACAATAGGGTGAAAATCAACAAACTTTTAATTTTATTATTAAAATCTTGCGAGGGTGTTCACCCCTCACACAATGACTTATATAGAGTCCAACCCTTAACCATTTTCATAAAATATTACAATGAAAAGTCATTTAAAGATAAACCATCTAGCTAAAAGCTATTACAATCTTCATGATATCATTTACCAGCAAACATTCAGTCTTTATATCTTTGTTGCCTGATTATTCCATCACTGGACCATCGTATAGCTCGCACTCATTTGCATGGACCATTAATTCTTTACCTACCACCATGTTAAACATAATTTATGCTTTTCACAAGTCACCATCCTTTCCTGTCATTCTTCTCATGAATAAGCTTTCGTAACATGATTGGATAGAGTATTAATCAATCAATAATAAGTCTTTAAAAGTGACTCTTTAACATCTATTCATGTGCATACATGAGATGTAAATAAAATATCACAACATATTTCTTCTAACAACATTTTGCGTGTATAAACAAATATCTATTAATCATGTCAAAATAATTATGACGCTACTATGATCATTCTCAGACAAGCATGTTCATATCCAAAGGAAACCATTCTAACCATTCATTTCATTTAAATGATACTAGAAACTTATCTTTTCTTTTCATGCATGTAATTATATAAAAAATATTCAAAGATAGCTAGCCCCTTAGCATCTATTTGTGCATGTAACTAAGTAATGTTTTGAATACAATAGATATTATTATAATACATAAAAATACGTGCCCCCTTATAAGTTAAGGGTAACATGATAGAAATCATCATCATGAAAGAAAATGCAAGTCCCTTTTCGAAAAGCATATTTCCTAAAATAGAGCTATTTACAAAATCTATTGTATGCACAAAGACATGCTTTTCTCTAAAACAAAACTACTGTGTTAGTCATTATTTCTTGCATGCAGATATATGTATCTTACAAATGAAAGTAATTACTTGTTTTACTTTCCAAGATCTAACATAATGCTTATTCTTTTATGCACACAAATCCATGTTTCTCTTTAAAAGATCTAACACAATAACTCTACAATCCATGTTTCTCTTTTATTTTTTCACCACCCATAAAAATATTTCACAATTACCCTCTTGAATCTATACTCACTTCCAAGAAAATAACATGGATTTGTTATCATTTCACACACAAAATCCCTTTCTAGGAAAAGAGCAAGCATCCTATATTTTCTTACATAAAAGGAATATCAATGTTGTAAATAGATAAGCAAGGTTGCTTATATTTTAATGATGCAATTATATAATAAGAATCTTTATATATATGTAGTAATATATTTTATTTACAAAGAAAAATATCTAATAACAATCTTTATCTACGTGGAGTAATATATTGACGTGACCCAGCCCACGCTTCCCTGTAACCTCGGTTGTCCACCTGTCCGGGATTGATTATGTTGGTGGATTCAGTTTGTTGCTTTGGCAGTTGATTGCAACTATGAGTATAGGATATTTTTATTGGAGTTGGTAAACATTAATGGGCTCATAAATGCCAACCCACTGGTACCCAGCCTTGGGTTTTGTCCTCCCATTTGATCTTTTATGCAAAATATTGATTCTTCTCGATATTTGTGTGGGTTCTGCTCTGTTATGGAAACTCAGCAAGGGTTCCTGTCAAAGTGTTTAGTCTCGTTATTGTGCCTATGTCAAACACTAGTTGTGGGCGTGGCTACAAATGAATGTTGGTCTTCTGAACTTGCTTGTGCTATTTGCAAGGATTTTCCCTATTGCATGAACTTCTCTCGGCTCTAGAGGTTAGTCTGCTCGAATTCTTTTACACAGTGAGTTTTTTTGTTTAATTTGTTGTTGCTTAGAATCGATGTCTAGTCTCTCAGGCCACTGGCTGTTCTTTACTGTTGTTGTTGGTACTCTTTACTTTTGCTATGGTGCGAAAGTCATTTTAAGTTCTCGTTCCGATGTGCACAGGTGAGAGCACAATGTTTCTATCGGCTACAAATCAGGTAACTTGTCCCTCTGTGCTTTATACTCGCCCTCTTCTAGTGTAGTAACTAACCAATGCCTGTTACTCTTATCTTAGGATTCTTTTGGTTGTCTATGGCTTTGTTCCGTGAGATTCTTGGTCCGGTCATGCCCAGGTATGCTACGCTTTCCCTTTGATTTTGTTATGTCTCAGTTCAGGTAACATTGTGCAATGTATGCTAACTATGACTCATTTGGTTTGTACAGGTCAAAGGTTCAACCTGGGGTGCAAAGACTTAACAAAATTCTATCTCCAATCTAGACAACCCTCTGCTGGTAGGCTCTGGCTTCCACAGTTTGTCAACTTGCAGTTAGGGTTTCTTTTTGTTTCTATGGTATTTTTCCTTGCTATCTGGTTGTTGTGTACAAATTTGGTCATTCTCATGACTTAGGCTTGAGTCTACTTTTAGTTATGGTTCTGGTCTAGTCGTCTGGCTGAGGTTGAGGGTTTCCTTGACATCAAACCCTGGACTAGGGTTTGTCTATTCTATCGGACACTGTGTACTTGATTTGTTTTGGACAATGTAATACTTAATTTGCATGGAACAACAACAATGTAAATATAAATTATTTGTCTCTATTTGCTTAAGAGAAAGAGTGAAAGTTTGTCCAAATTACCTTTGTTGCAATTCGTTTCTCCGGTGCTTTGTTTCTGTACTCTCCTTTAGTTCAATTCGTTATATGTCACTCTTCTGGTTGTCAATTCAATTTGCTTCCCCGTTCGCTCTAGATGTGGGATTTATATGAATTCAAGAGAGGAAGAAAAAAACAAACCTATAGTAGGCTCGTACTCAGTCTGTTATCACTGTGTTCAACTAGTTAATAGATAAAACATAATGGCACAACATGTAGGCAATAATACAGATGGACGATAGGAAAAATTTGTGTTTTGTCTCTTTTTTTATTTCTCGTATCTGGAAATGTTGAACCTTTTACATGTTTTCCATTGTTACATTTATACATCTTCGTTTACAGTTAAGGAAACTGTAGTTACTTTCGGTTATAAGCAGTATAGTTGTATAACTACTAAATTCTCGGTTTTGTTTATATTACAAAATTTACATTTAGACATTTTTGTCTTTTCTTTTTAAGCTGACAAAAGAATTACCAATATGTTGTTTATTAAGTTTAGATACATAACAACCCTAACCAACCAACTAACTTTTGACTAATACAACAATTAAGAGGAAAAAACGAAATCCTACCTCCTGCTCTGATAAACCAAACATGAAAGACAATCCAAATGCTAAATCAACTCTCCAACTTGGCAGAGACATCACCCAGTCATGGCGCCCTAGCTGGATGCTCCTGCATCAGGCTCCCAGGGCAAAAAAGAAATCATGGCTCTAGTCCATGAGCTTCTCAATTGAAGAACTTGTCTGCTCAATCTGCCTGGCATCAAGCTACGAACTGTCCCAAATAGGATGGTTCTTCCACTTGACCAGGTATTTCATATACTCCTTCTGTCGAGTTTGCCTGGCCACCTAAGTGTTGAGAATGCTCTCAATCTCAGGAGGTCGAACGTAAGGCATCTGTCTCTTCCAAGCTTCTCCTCCATCCTGGGTATTCTGTGTGGGCTGTGTAGTTTTGTCTTTGTATCCTTCTTCTGGGTCAGCAGTGTAAGGGAACAGGTCTACTACATTGAAGATGGGTGAAATGCCTATCCTTGGTGGTAGTTGTAACTCATAGGCATTCACTAAAAATTTCTGGAGGATTTTGCTGGGTCCTATCTTCTTGTACTTTAACTTATTGTATGTACCCTTTGGGAAGCATTCTTTGCACAAACGCGTGAGGACTTCATCCCCCGCGTTAAACTATACTTCCCTTATCCTCAAATATGCTTGTTGTTTATATTTTAGGTTGTTGCCCTGCAGTTTAATTTTTACCTATTCATGCAAATCTCTCATCGCGTTAGCAAAATATTCTCCATCTGCGCTTCACCTTTCTTACAATTCAAGATCCCACAACTCATGCACTCTGTGAGGATTCATGCCATACAAGATTTGAAATTGGCTGAAGCCTGTGGTGTGGTTAGGTGATTCATTATAAGTGAACTTTTCCTATGCAAGCACTCGATCTCACATCCGCAAATTCTCTCCAACCAGGTTTCGTAGCAGGTTTCCTAGACTCTTGTTTACGATCTCTATCTGTTCGTCGGTTTGCGGGTGATAAGTAGAATTGTCCCTCAGCTGTGTATCAATTTTGTTCCACAGGGTATGCTAAAAGTGTCCCGTGAACTTCAGATCCCTGTCTGAAAGGATAGAGTTAGGCAGCCCATGTAACCTGACAATATCTATGAAAAACAAGTGGGCCACATGAGTGGCATCACTGGTTTTTCTGCAAGGGATAAAATGCACCATTTTTTAGAATCTGTCCACTACTACGAACACTGAGTCATAACCTCGCTGTGTCTTAGGTAGACCTAAGACAAATTCCAACCTGACTGAGTCCCACGGTCTGCCTGGAACAGGTAACAGTGTGTGTAGTCTCGTGTTTTGACTGTGACCCTTCACCAACTGGCACACTTTACATATGGCCACAAATCGTTGTACATCCCTCTGCATCTTTGGCCAAAAGTAGAAACGACTGAGCTACTCGAGTGCCTTATCCATGCTGAAATGTCTGGCCAGACCTCCACTATGCTTCTCCCAAATTATATTCTCTCTCATCGAGCAGTTAGGTATGCATAGTTGTCCTCCCTTAAACAATAGTTTCTCTTGTAGGTTGTAGTCCAACCATGGGCTGTTATCTCTCACCAAGGGATTGTGACATGCCTCATAGGCCTCCTTAAAGTCTGTATCAGTCTGGTATAAATCTTTTAAGTGCTCAAAGCCCAGCACTTGCACAGTACCTTCTCATAGAAGTAAAGATCTCCTACTTCGTGCATCCACCACCTTGTTGGCCTGCTCGGTGGTATGTTTCAACAAGAAGTTGAAACTTTGCAAATACTCCACCCATTTGGTGTATTTGTGGTTCAACTTGTGTTGTTGCATAACATACTGTAGTGCATAATTATCTGAAAACAACACAAATTCGTTTCCCAGTAGATAATGCCTCTAGTATTTTAATGCATGTATAGCAGCATAGAACTCCTTATCATAAGACGAATATTTCTTTATGCTTTCATTTAGCTTATGGCTAAAGAATGCCACAGGCTTATCCTCCTAGCTGAGTATATCTCCAATAGTTGTACCGCTAGCATCACAACAAACCTGAAAAAGCTTCCTCAAATCTGGCAATCTCAAGATTGGCCTCTCAATGATCTTTCTATTTACTAACTGGAAACTTCTCTCCGCTGCCTCTGTCCATCGAAAAGGTTGACTAGCCTTTTTAATGGTATCCAACATAAGTGCACAAATTTCGCTATAATTCCTTATGAATTTCTGGTAAGAACTTGCTAGTCCATGAAAGCTACGTACCTCAAATAAATTTTTCAGAGATGGCCAATCAACTATCGCTGCAACCTTCTCTCGATCCATCTTCAGTTTGTTTTCTGCTATTACAAAGCCCAAATAAATCAATTCCTTTTGCAAAAAGGTACATTTCTTCAAATTTATTAGCAGTTTATTCTGCTGTAATTTTTCCAACACTTTCCATACATGCTGAAGGTGCTCTTCCCTTGTCCTACTGAAAATTAGTATGTCGTCCATGTACACTTTCAAAAATTTCCTGATGTACTCCTTCAGCATCTCATTCATTAACCTCATAAATATTCTGGGCACATTACTCAGTCCAAATGGCATGACTAGCCTTTCGTACAATCCCTCATTCATCTTAAAGGTTGTCTTCCATTCATCCCCCTCTCATTTCTAGATCTAATGATACCTGCTCTTCAATTGTATCTTAGAGAAATATGCTACCCCACTTAAACAATCCATCATGTCATCCATCCGTGGCAGTGCAAACCTGTACTGAATGGTGATTTTGTTGATGGCCCTTGAGTTTGTGCACATCTGCCACTCTCCTCCCTTCTTGGGAGCGAGAACCGTTGGGACTGCGCAAGGGCTCAAACTTTCCCCTATCAATCTCTTGTCTAGCAGTTCTTGCACCTGCTTCCTAATCTCTTTATTTTCCTTGGGGCTTATTTAGTATGCTACTTTGTTCGAAAAAATGGCTACGGGTATGAAGTCAATATGATGAATTATGCTTCTTTTGGGCGGTAATTTGTCTAGAAATTCATCCAACACTATATCTGTAAATTCCTACAACATTCGCTGGATTTCTGTAGGTAAATCTGATACATCTATTTGTAACAACACTTTTTTTTTCTTCCTTTACAACTACATAACCCATCTCAATGTCCTTAACTTGTTTTAGAAACTTTTTTCCGCTAACCAACAATGCTCTTCGTTCACTTGTCCCTGCTGCCCCTTCCTCTTTGATAGGCACAAGCGTGTGCTTGATTCCATCCTTGACAAACTTATAACATTTTGTCAATCCACCGTGTACCACTTTCCTATCATACTACCAAGGGCTTCCTAGCAATATGTGACATACATCCATTAGCATGATGTCACAAATGACTTTGCACTTATATCTACCTATTTGAAACTCCACCTCGCACTGTTCATCCACCAGCAACTGATGGCCTGTTTGCAGCCATGAGACTTTGTAAGGGGTGGGATGTTTCAAAGGCTTCAATTCCAACTTTTCTTCCATTTCTGTGGATACCAAGGTATCAGTACTACCGCTTTCAATAATTAACTTACAACACTTACCACGTGACTTACAACTGTTGTAAACAAAGCCCTCCACTCTGTCTGTTTAGCGACCTCTTTGACTAGTTTTAACAACACCTTGTGCAACACCATGGCCTGCCTTATCTTTGGAGCCTTTTTTGCTTCTTGTGGAGTTGTTGCCGCTTCCTCTGGTTGTGCAACATATGCACCCCTCTGTCCAGCCTAATCTGCCTCTGGACATTGAAATGATCTGTGTCCCCATTTATGACACCTATAACATTGATAACTAGGCCCTCTACCTCAGCCATTTCCCCTGCCTCGCTGGGATGACCTACCACCTCTCACATTATCACTTCTGTCTGTTGATCCGGAAGTTCTGGAACTACTACCTTCTCTATTACTACTAGCAATCTTCCCTCTTCCATATGACGAACCTTTTCCCCTGCCGACTCCTCATCCTCTCTAGGCATTCTACCTTCTAGTAATTTTCTCTTCAGCTTTCATCGCACTCTGATACGCTTCTTTAGCGTTCTTTGGAGATAAAATATTGATTTCATCTAAAACTTCTAGTCTTAAACCATTTACATACCTGGCTGTCCTTTCTGCGGTATCCTCTGTGTATCCAACTCTTAAGTTCACTCGATAGAACTCCTCCGTGTACTCCCTTACCGTCATTCCTTTTTGTCTCAGATTTTGCACTTTCTTGTGTAGTGCAATCTGATAGTCTTTCGGCATAAATATGCCCTTCAACTTGGCCACCATCCTTGAATAGGTTTTAATCTGAAACTTGTTCAATCTCTTTCTCTCCGTCTGGACATTATCCACCCACAGGGCTACATGTCCCTTCAATTTCGTCGCAGCGAACTTAACTTTGTGATCTTCGCTGGCTTCCTCACACTCTAAATACTTATCCATCTTGTTGATCCAATCCAATAAAACCTCTACAGACAGGCTGTCATCATAGGTTGGGAGTTCTGGTTTGGGTTTACTGCTTGCCACTAAAATAGACCTCAACAATCTCACTTTGAGGGTCTCGCCTTCCGATCCATTTGTTGCTACTTGAACTTCCTCTTTGCTATCATTGTCTATCTCCGAGTATCTTCTTCTTGCTACCTCTACTGTCTTCAAACGGGTAGTAAGGATTCTAATCTCCTCTCTCAGCCCTTCCTCTGCTATCCTTCGGGCACATCTACCATGACCTCACCTTCCTCTTTCCATTTCTCTAACTAACCTTAAAAAAAAATACTCTGATACCTTTATGATGTGACGCAGCCCACGCTTCCTCCTAACCTTGGTTGTCCACCTATCTAGGATTAATGATGTTAGTGGATTCGGTTTTTTGTTTTGGCAGTTGATTGCAACTATGAGTATGGGATATTTTTATTGTAGTTGGTAAACATTAATGGGCTCGTAAATGCCAATCTTTAGTACCCAACCTCAATCTTTGTCCTCAGGTTTGATCTTTTACGCAAAATCATTATGCTTCTCGGTCTCTGTGTGGGTTCTACTTTGCTATGGAAACTCTGTGAGGGTTCCTATCAAAGTGTTTAGTGTTGTTCCCGCGCCTATGGAAAACTCTGGTTTTGGGCATGGCTACGAATGAATGTCGGCCTTTTGAACTTGCCTATGCTATTTGCAAGGATTTTTCCTGTTGCATGAACTTGTCTCGGCTCTGGAGGTTAGTCTAATGAAATTATTTTACACAGTGAGTATTTTTGTTTAATCTGTTGTTGCTTAGAGTCGAGGTCTAGTCTCTTAGGCCATCAGTTGTTCTTTACTGTTGTTATTGGTACTCTTTACTTCTGCTATGGAGCGAAAGTCATTTTAAGTTTTGGTTCCAATGTGCACAGGTGACGTCACAATGTTTCTCTCAGCTACAAATCAGGTAACCTGTCCCTCCTTGATTTATACTTGCCATCTTCTGGTGTAGTAAATCACCAACGTCTGCTCATCTTATCTTAGGCTTGTTTTTCTTATCTACAGCCCTGTTCTGTGAGATTCTCGGTCCGGTCATGCCCAGGTATGCTACGCTTTCCCTTTGCTTTTGTTATGTCTCGGATCAGGTAACATTGTGCAATGTATGTTAACTGTGACTCGTTTGGTTTGGACAGGTCGAGGGTTTGACCTGGGGTGCGAAGTCTTAACACAATTTGGTCTCCAAGCTAGACAACCCTCTACTGGTAGGCTCTAGCTTGCATAGTTTTTCAACTTGCAGTTAGGGTTTCTTTTTTTTATATGGTATTTGCCCTCACTATCTAGTTGCTGTGTACAAATTGGGTCATTCTCATGACTTAGGCTTGAGTCTGGTTTTAGCTACAGTTCTAGTCTGGCCTTCTTGTTGAGGTTCAGGGTTTCCTTGACATCAAACCTTGGAATAGGTTTTGTCCATTCTATTGGACGTTGTGTACTTGATTTGTTTTGGACAATGTAATACTTAATTTGCATGGAACAACAACAATGTAAATATAAATTATCTCTCTCTGTTTGGTTACGAAAAAGTGTGAAAGTTTGTCCAAAATTACCTGTGCTACAATTCGTTTCTCCAATGCTTTGTTTCTATATTCTCCTTTCTTTCGGTTCACTATATGTCACTCTTCTGGTTGTGAATTCAATTTGCTTTCCCATTCGCTCTAGTTGTGGGATTTATATGCGTGTTACAATGTTGCTTTCTGTCAAGAGAGGAAGAAATAAAAACAACCTACAGTAGTAGGCCCGTACTCTGTCTCTTATCACTGAATTCAACTAGATAATAGATAAAACATAATGGCACAACACGTAAGCAATGATATAGATGGACGATAGGAAAAAATTGCGTTCTGTCTCTTCTTTTATTTCTCATATCTGGAAATGTTGAACCTTTTACATGTTTTCCATTGTTACATTTATACATATTTGTTTACAGCGAATGAAACTGTAGTTACTTTTGGTTATAGGCAGTACAATTGTATAACTACTAAATTATTGGTTCTGTTTACATGACAAAAATTACATTTAGACATTTTTGTCTTTTCTTTTTTAAGTTGATAGAACAATTACTAATCTTCTGTTTATTAAGGTCAGATATGTAACAACCCTAACCAACCAAGTAACTTTTGACTAATACATCAATTAAGAGGAAAAAGAAAAATCCTACCTCCTGCTCGGATAAACTAAACATGAAAGACAATCGAAATGCTAAATCAACTTTCTAACCTGGTAGAGACATCACCCGGTCATGACGCCCTAGCTAGATGCTCCTACATCATATATTTTCTTTACCAAGAAAATAAATAATCACAATCTTTATCTACATGCATTAACATATTTTCTTTACTAATAAAAATATATAATAACAATCTTTTTTCTTTAGAAAAAAAAAAAACTATTGCAATTAGTGTCATTTGTGTGCATTAAACACATATTCGACCTAAATTTCTGAACACAAAAACTTATGAAGCTTTAAAGAAAAATACTAACTACTCTTTATGTATTAACATTCTATGGACTTCTTCAGGAAAACATGGACTTACAAGGATATTTCAATTTTATTCTAATGAAATTAACAGTGATATACTTATCTTTTCTTGACATACATCATTTTCTCTGTCTGTGTGACATCCATGGCTAGTGTACATTGTTGCATTGCCTGAAAGTTTCCTTCAAATGGCATCAATTCATGAAATTTTCTTTCAAATTGCAACAATTCACTCTGCCATATTTGAGGTGATATTTTCCATCCTTCCCCATATCCAACCTAATACCAACATTAGTTCATTAAATTTTCCCTCAAATTGAAGAAACCCTCCAATGGGGATCTATGGCGTTGAAGCTACCCTCTAGTGCAATAGGGACTTGTTATATACCTAGGGGGGATAATATGGGGTACCAAGGGAGGTACCCAAGGTAATAATGTAATAATGGGATGGACCATAGTAATAAATAAAGTGGTTAACCTATGTCATGTAAGGGACCACAAGTAGTTAATAATAATGTAAAGGGCCCATGGTATTAGTTGATGGTATGAGGAAACCATGGTAATGATGCATGGTATTGTATGTATGAGGCCTATATAGAGGCTAGAGACTCCACATGGAGATATATGAAGATAAGTATTCTTGTATGAATAGGCATATGGCTTGTGGAGTGTTCTCCTTCCTTAAGGAGTGAATGTATGGTGTTGCCCTACCTTAAGGGTTTGACCAATAAATAGTCATTTCATATTATTTCTGGGTTTATTTGCATTATCTTATATTTTCATATTAGATCTATAATATTTCTTGGTTAGATCTACAACAAGTGGTATCAGAGCACTTTCTTGGGCACAAAAGTGGAGAATTTTTTTTTCATTTTTGCATGATTTCAGGGGTGGCGAGTTTGCAGATCAGATCTGTACATTTTGGTGCAAGATCTGCAAATTCTAATTGCAGATCTGGATTCTATGTGAAAAAATACCCGATTTCAAAAAAATAAAATCGGTCGAAACAGAGTCCGGATGAAGGAGATATCGCTGATTTAAAAATCAGTGGGGTTGCAGATAATTTTTCAGGGAAGCAAGTTTGTGGCGCAGATCTGGACGTCCTGGTGCAAGATCTGCAAAATCTAATTGTAGATTTGGATTCTTTATGGAAAAATACCCAAATTCAAAAAAACAATTCAGTTGAATCGGAGTCCAGATGAGGGCGATATCGCTGATTTAAAATCAGCTCTTTTTTGCAGAAATTTTGGGTGACGGCGGGAAAGTAGCAGTGCAGATCTGAAATTCCAGTGCCTGGATCAGGATTTCTATCACATGGTAGATTCAGAATGATTGTTCCATTTCTAAAAATAGGTTATAATAGAGATTCTGAGCAATATTGACGAAACTATGACATTTTCAAATTTTCGCCAAGTAAGTGAATTTTTTTCCAAACCATTCATGGATCCTAGCAAGGAATTTTTTACAGGGAATGATAATCATACTACTATTGAAGAACTCATACAGAGAAAAAAGCTTATATATGGGACACTTTGGAAGGATTCAGTGTGTTTTAATTTCCAAGGTGAGGCTGCCAAATGGTGGTTCTCACTTGACCACAGGCAGTTGACCAAACTTTCAGATGTAGAATTTGAACGAGTCCTTTTAGACAAATGGTCTCAGGCTAGGAAAAAGGAGAATGAGACACATAAGGGGTTAATTCTTACTGGTATATCCTTATTGCAGGTTCTTCGATTGATTCAGAAGGAGAAAATCATTGTGTCTATCAATCCGAGTTGCAAGCAAAATCTCATAAATGTCAACTTGGCAAAAAAATTGCAAGTCCCAACAAAACACATTGAAAATACACAAGTGGATGATGAGGATGTTCAAGTGTACAAGGATTTGAAGATTTCTATGGATAAATATGTGTTGCATGGTTATTTTTATGCTTCAGAAATGGATAATATGGATGTTGTTTTGGGATATCCTTGGATGGAATCGGTGGGTACTATCAATATTAAGGTACAGAAGAAATTCCTGAAGCTATGGTATAAAAAGAAGAAAATCACATTACAGGATATTTCCATCCATAAACAGGTAGAGCACATGGAGGCTGAAGCAGAAGATGTTCAAGGGACTGACATATCAGATGATGAGCCTTTCATGATCGATAATCAAACACAAACAGAGGCTACAGAAGGAAAGGTTATAGGTGATGATACATCAGAGGAGGGCTCAGTGGTTGAAGTCATATTGAAAAAGAAGACACCACAACAGGCACCACAGTAGGGTGAAGTCAAGCAAAAGCCATCGTGGGTTAAAACTTCAACATATCATCACCCACATAACCCCACAAGACAACCATCAAGATGGAAACCAAGTAGTCACATGACGGATACAAAGGAGAGATGATCCACCTACTGCACATCAACACAGAAGAGCTACCATGGTCAGCTTCCATCTCAAGCGAGCGAGGCATCAGCGAGATCAAGGGTTCACCTTTCTCTTGGATGGCTAGATGCACGTGCATGGTATCAGTGGACTACTCTTTTGAGTA